>VXAY01001838.1:196708-276655 GCA_013399855.1 Oxyruncus cristatus
TTTTTAATTTTTTTTTTTTTTTTTTTTTTTTTTTTTTTGCATTTTCTCTGGATTTCATTCCTCTTAACTGTTAGTAAAGCCCGGAATACATACTAGCAAATACATAATCATTTTTACTTTTTAGGCTATATGAGTCTACAAGACTCACTAATAACAAGTACACATGAGAATGGTTAACTGACATTTGTTACTCCAAGTGAAAACTGAAATCAATAAATTTTCATTTGTTGGAAAGGTTTTTAAAAAAATCTTAAATATAATAACCCATATCTCTGGGTTACTATAAAATTAAATTTAAATCTAGTCATATAATATTAGTGTATGTTGGCAGACACTTGAAGAAATGTCCACTATGATCCTAGTTCAGAGGACTTAATATGGAGATGAAATTATCTATGGAATTAGATTTATGCATTGAATTCAGTTAAGAATGGAATTAAAGGGCAAGAACGATTGATAAATAGTGGTTTAAATAGACTGGGACAAATAGAGGAAATTCATGTAAATGATAACTATGTGATAGCTTGACCAGTAAAATTTAAGGGTCTTTATCACAATACTGGACCATTTAGATGTTAGCTGTCAAGTAAATCAAAGAATAACAGTCTGTGAAAACTGAATTACACATTCGTTGCCACAGAACAACTTTCTACGTCAATATTCAAGTAGTTTGGGGACAACAGTACTACTTTCAGCCAAATTTTACTTCTTCCAAAGAAATTTAATGTGCAAAACTGTCACTCAGAAAAAGTGAGCTATCTTAATTAAAAGTCAGTAAGATTTTTATAAATCGGGATATTATAAATATTAGATAAGACCATTAAAAAACACAGAGGGTTTAAATAGCTGTTTCTTTCCCTGAATTTCTTTTCTCCCTGCATTTCCTAAAAAGATTAAAAGTGTCTCTGGAAGCAATACGGAGAAGCTTACATTGCTGAACTTCATGGCTCTATAGGTTTACACAGTAAAATATTTTTGTTGTGGTATCTGTTAATTCAGCACTCATCGATATATTTTAATTACATATGCAGGAAACTTCCAAAGTCTACGTCTTACCTTCTTTAGGGAAAGAATTCCTTCTCTTGTTTCTTTGTCAGTAGATATGGAGAATACCCCCGAGCCATCGCCATTTATAATTGTGTACTTCATGTCTGCATTTGAACCAGTGTCTGCGTCATTTGCTTTGATTTTGCCAACTGCTGATCCAACTTGAGCTGACTCAGGAACATACAATTGATAATGTTCTGAGGGGGGACAAAAAACAACAGCTTAAAGAATTTTTCTCCAGTAATGCTGCTGTTGTAATACAGCAGGGATTCTGAAACCTACCAGCACTGAAAATGAGAATACACATCCAGTGGAAGGTGTGGACATAACAGCATCCTTATTCCCTACCTAAACAATGCCAATCCAAATGCCTTTGTAACAGTCTGAGGAGTTTAGATCACAGTCCAACTATGAGAGCAAAACAACTTCTGTTATTACACATCTTCTGAAACTCTACAGAGTGTCTTTTATGTTCCTCAGGCATTCTGTGGTAGTCAGTGCAGTAGTGCAAAACTGAGTTGCAGGACAGTGGAACAACAGATTTTAAAGTGGATATATGAAAGCTAACATGTTACAGTTTGCTGAGTTTAAATCAGCTAGTGTGACTGCAGAGGTGCCCTCAGTAAGCATGTAGAGAAAGAAAAGCAAAATTTAAATTGAATTCAGAGATTGAACCTGAATTATGGCAGAAACCCACTAATGGTTGGATGAAGAAATTATGAATCTACAGAATGTGCAGTTGGAAAGGGAATGGATGTCATCACAAAAATATAGCTAACTTTACAGACACAAAAGATTCCTAAACCTATTATTTGTGTAATACTAGTCCATTACACTTATAAACAAATAGTAGTGTGAGGATGGAGGAGAGCATTAAAGTTTGTTAGTCCATAAGGAAGCAGAGGTTTCCCAGGAAAACAAAAAATAAGTTATTCATGGGGGAAATCCCAAGGAATATAAGAAATGTCCTGCAGAACAAGAGAAAAAGTACAATTTGCCATGCAAAAAATAAAATACCAACACTGATGTAACAGGAGAATTACTTAATGAAAACATATAGTTAATACTTTAATGCAATTCTTTGATATGTATATAAAAACCACCTACACAAATTTCCAAATGATCTACCATGCTTTGTGCTTACAGATAATGTCAACTGGTACTTTCATATTGCTGTTTGCTTTATTTCCTACATAAAATTATAGTAATGGGATAAGATTCATTTTGGAATTTACTTGTTGTTAGAACACACGTAAAATGTATTCTTTTGACACTTTTGCTCAGATTAATTATTTCCAAAAAGAGAAAGGTTGATGTCATTAAGGGTATGTTATATAATCAAGATACTTCAGGAGCTGGATGTGTTATAACTCATATGACAGGGAGAACTAATTGGAGACTTCCAAATAGTTTAGCTAGTTCAAATATATCTACATGACACTCCACTCTGCTTTATAATCACACCCCAAGTGTTATCCATCTGTTTCAGGAAATCATTTTACTGATGCCAGCTTGAAACGTCCTTAAATACTAAAACTTCAAGCAAAACAAATATTTGAAATTACTCATTAATTATCTGTCAGTATTCAGAGAACTGAAATGTTTCAAAGAAATAAATGGAGTTAAAAGAAAACTGTTAAAAAAATAAAAAATGTTAGACACAAGGTCAGAAATGTCTCCCAACAAGTGTATAACCTGCTTTCTCTGCTTCAGAGAAACAGCCTGAAGATGTCTCATACAGACATGAACCAAATAGATAAATACAAAAAATGCTATCTAAAAACAACAAATACAGAGGATAAAATTCAGCAACACAAAGGTTAGATAAACTATATTATAGAGATGTATTTAGGCTAGTGGTAGATATTAGAAATGTTCTTACTAAACACTAAATCTCTGTAAACTTTATTCCTAGTAAAAGGAACCAACCAAAGGTTCAATTGAACACTGGAACAGGACCCCCAGGGATGTGGTCACAGCACCAAGCCTGACAGAGTTCAGCATTTGGTCAACACTCTCAGGCACATGATGTGATTCTTTGGGATGGTCCTGTGCAGGGCCAGGAGCTGGACTCGATGATGGAGCCCTTCCAACTCAGCGTATTCTGTGATTCTTTGAAAATTTCCTTGGGCATTGGATAAAGAAAGTTTGATAATCATTATAAAATGTGGGATGTGTATGCTGTGAATTTATGATTCTGTATTGTAAGCTATGAGTATGTCTCAACTCTCTAAAAAAATTAATTGGGAAGATGGGAACCCTGAGGAACAGGTACCATCAGTCAGTAACAAAAGTGTTTCACCAAATCTGCCCAAGTTGAAGAGATTGTTCCTTCCAGCATCACAGACTTCGGGGATCTGCTGTAAAGCACAAATTTCTTCAGGATGGTCTAATTTTTTCTAGAGGAGGTGCCCAGTTTCTTATGGGTCAAGAATATATAGAGTTTCATTTGGTTCCCAGTTTTTGTAACATTCACTCAGATACATTCTCATGAAAGGAGGAAATTAATACTCCTTTCCAGATAATGCACTGTATAGGATAGTCATACCACTTTGCAGGACTTTAATCTATGATAATTGAAACATTTTTCAAATGTGTATATGTGATCTTCATCTTTTAATAAACTTTATGGCTTATCTGTAATTATAGTACAGAAATGATTTATTTATCTTTAGAACAATTTACTTTCATTTTGGTTAGCCTACAGGCAACCTGCAATGCTGTTATTTACTCTCAGAAGAGTGATTTTTCTGTCTAAACCTCTCAAAAAAAGAAGTATGACAATATTTAATGAAAATCAGTAAGCATATTATTCAATTTATGTTAATCATTAATCTATTTTGCTGATAATTTGGGCTTGCTTTTATAGGTTATAATTTCTTCTTGAACAGTAGGAATTACTTAATAAAGGAAGAGAGAAGAGGTATAATACTGAACTGATAGAGAAATAAACAAGTATCTGGCTTTCTTGTTACTTTTTTATCCAGAGTATAGTTTTAGCAACATGAGGATAAATACTGCTTGGTGATGAACCAAGACATACATTTATTACAGCTCATACACTGATGCCTTTTTCTATATACTAGTAAACTTATAAATTCAGCATCTCATTGTCTTAACATAAAATACCACCATATCCAAAATGTATATCTAAGTGCTATGTGAAGAAAGTTTTCCTTGAACTTACTAGCTAAATATTCATTCATGAACCAAAGTTATGAGATAGGGAGAATAAGGAAACAGTGAACCAAGTTTGAAGTCTGATGATTATGAGAACAAAATTCCAATTAAAAAGTAGTTGTGCAGGAATCAAAACTGTGCCCAAAAATATCTGATGTCATAATTAATCACCTGAATAAGGGGTTGCATGTGGACAATACCATCTTGGGAACAGCTGGTCAGTATGCTGGAGGGCATAGTCTAAATCCCTTTGCTGGAGAAATGGACTGACATGACCTCATGACATTCAATGATGGCACCAGGGGAGAAATAATGCCATTCATCAGTTCATGCTGCGGCCAGCCCATCAAACAGCAGTTTTCCAGAAACAGACGTTGAAAGGACCTTTTAACACTTTAATAGACAAGGCTCTTAGCAACTTGGTCTAACTGAGACTACTTTAAGCAGGGCTGCAGGTCAGATTGCCTTTTCAAGTCTCACATGAACTTATGATCCTGTCATTTATGAAAGTTTTTCTTATGTTTTACTGCCTGCCATCTTTGATAAAACTAAAATGGAGCTCCAACTGTGGATTGTGCTCAGTCTTCTTTTGTGGCTTTGTTTGAGAAAGTTATTGTGTATTCACAGAGTTTCTTGTTTTCATTAAATGTAATAGATTAATCTGGATTTCTCTTCTGAGACTGCAGTTTTATAGAAGTCTATTTCTCACACTGTGTCTTGGACATTCGTCACATCTTCCCATACTGTGCTTATTTTTAATATAATAAATCCAATTTTAATCCATCATCATTATGAATACAGCAGCTTTTATGATTCCTGTGGCTCAGTCAATTTTATATCTACTGTCCTTGATCTGAATATTCTTTTTGATGCTGATATCTCTTTCATACAACTAGAACTTAAGAAAGAAATTTTCAAGAGGTATGTTTGGCTTATTCTTCTTCCCAACCACAAAAACAATGCTTTTGCACTTCCTAAAAATGTTTGAAGTGTAAGTGAAGTTACATCTTATTTGCAAACTCAAACCTTTCAAAATTTGTTTTCCTCAAAACTCTGGAGAACATAGCAATCTTGGGTCAATTTAGAAAAAAAAAAAACCAACATTCTTCTTCAGTGCAATAAAATCTGTTGGCTGGAACAAGACTTGTGCAGCCCATGCCCCTGCTTTTTACAATCCATATGTAAAGCAGAAGTTGTGGTTGTGATTAAGATTTTAATCATGGTTTGTGTTCCATAACACTGGATCTTTAGACACAGTAACTAAAAGTTCTTGAGAACTTTCTGACTAGTTCTCAGAGATCAGAAGTGTTCTGAGTTCTTGTAAATAGTGTGATGTTTATGCCACTCATAAGTAAAAGCAGAAAGATATAGAATACTGGGTTTCCTGCTTTTTCAGAATCATGACTTCCTGTAGACATTGAATACCCAAATATGCGTTTCTTATGCAAACATCACTGAAAAAAAAATCTACACTCCATAATCATCGCTAATGAGCAACCTAGCAGCTGGGCGAGATCTCTAGCAGTCTCTAGAGAGAGACAGTATACCTGTACTCACAAAGCAAATGTCACTCACTGGTCATTCACTTTGAAACCTGAGCATACACTTTATAAACACAATTAATTAACTAATTAATTTTTCCACAAATAATTGGAAAAAAATCTCCCCCTATGTGTGAGAAGCAAAATACTTTTTAGCAGTGGAATTGTGATGTGTGACTATTATGAGAAAACGTAATAGTTACAAAGATAAGAAGTGATGAGTGTGAAATACAAAAAAGACAATCCTCTAGTCACAATGAAAAAAAATTCTTAATAAATAACCAACAATTTAATGTGGAATAATTTCTGGAATGAAATGCTTTTTATACTCCCTGGATACTGGATCAGTGCTGGACTCATCATCGTCATGTAGAATCACAGACTCATAGAGTGGCTTGGGTTTGAAGGGACCTTAAAGATAATCTGGTTTTAACTCCCCTGCCATGGGCAGGGACAACTTTCACCAGACCAGGTTGTAGAGAGCAGCATCCAACCTGGTCCTGAACACTGTAATCATTTTAACTCAATAGTCTCCAGTAACTTTATTTATAACCCTTCTCCAATGTCAGAGAAATCTAACAAAAGGGCAGAGGCTTAAAACACATTATGATTCTGCAAGCCTCTTAGCACTTAGTGGGTGAATAAAGAAAGACCTGCTAAAAGAAAATCAGAAAAAAATTCTGCTTTACTCATCTCATTTGACAGCATACAAATGGTAAAACAGCAGGCGGATAGCTCTGAACTAGTCCCCACAATAGGACAGGACAGTGAGAGGATGCTGATGGGTACAAATAGGAATCATGAGAACTAGATGTGCTATATGGAACTGGGGATACAGAAAGGACCACACTGGAGTATGAATTTCAAAAGAAAATGAATAGCAGATACTTTTGCACAATAATTAGCTAATGAGTCATATTAATAAGGCTGGATAGCAGACACCTTCCTAGTACTAAACCGAGTTAATGTCTGCTTCTGGGATGTGAGTTTACTTTTTCAGAACTAACAGGAATATCTTCATGTAATATTCCTATTTAACATCACTGTGTACTTTTCGTACAATGACATTGTAAAAATCGAGGCCAAACTATGCATATACATAATTTCACATTATATTTACATACTACCATGAAACAACCAAACCTCAACAATCAAGCTATAAGAAAAGAGTTTTAAGCCATGACTTGTGTTTAATCCTGCTTTATCCTAAAAAACTGAGCTAGATGTATCAAACAACAAAATCTACAAATTAGACTCGAGACTATAACTACATAATAACAAAATAACTACAGACAGATCTCCTACACAGTGGTCAGAATATAATAATTAGCACTTGATGTACAAAGCATGTCAGGTGGTGCATCTGTCTAGTGTGATGGTCTTGATGAAATCAGAATCTCTTCATACTAAACAAGGCAAAACACATAGAATTTATTCATCTTAAGCAACACCAGAAAGAATTAATGAAGGAAAAGTATACAGAACAGTTTGATGTAACTCAAGGTTGATAACAGTGTCATAAGTAGATGGAACATTTTCTATCAAATTACTGAAATGAACGTATGACTTTAATATTAGGGCCCTCAGTCATCAGCCACATGGATCCATCAGTGATAAAACTAACAAGAACAGAGAGGTGCAAAAATCTTCCTATGCAGAGCACTGTCTGTCAGCTTACATTAAACAGACAGTTCATTTTAACTCATCTTCTAAAGAAAGGAAATTTGTGATGATGAAGAAAAAGAAAACAGTATTATACAAGATGCAATGAAGTAATTGATGAGCAAAATGTATTTGAGGTTTCAGGCTATTCTCCTGATGAATTTGCAACTCCTTGCCTACTTCTGAGACAGACTAGTGTGTTTTGCACACAGAATTTTTCAGTTATGTTTCTTATTACAGAAATGTTTATTAACAACTATTTTAGAACTGCAGCCATCAGACTGATTAAATTGTGCAGTCCTGTTTCACATTATTCCTTCTAGATTTTTTTCATGTTTTGGAAAACTGTGGCTCTTTTTTAGAAATTTCTTTGCAAGAAAGTCAGCTATATTTAGAGTAAGTACAGAGAAAAACAAAGTAAGTTCATTTAAGCAGACATATTAACAACCTTTAATTCTGTCTTAAGTAGGGTTTTAAAGGGTTTCTTTAAAGCGGAAAAATCCTGCATATCCTACTTCAAATGCATGTCTAATGACCAATGATCTACCAGAGCCTGAAAGGTACCATCTTTTAAATATATACAATAAAGTATATTTCTAAATAAAACAGCTAATAAAAGCATCAACCAGATGTGCTTCTCAGCATGTTCTCAAGTCAGGTACTCATACAGTTAGAATCAGATTCAAAACTCAAAAGTATGGTAACGGAGAAAAGGAAACTAACCAAAAGAAAGTCTGTGGTTTAGCTGAGGCTCAGCCTGTCCCAAGGTTTATACACTCGATATGTGCAGTTTTTGTTAGCACTTCCCTTGAATTCAATTCTGAATGTGACAAGCCTCAGTAAGTCTCATTTAGCATTCCGTCTAATAAGGAAATTGAAGAGAAATTTAACTGAAAATCATGGCACACAAAGGAAAGAGAAGAAAAATAAACAGTGGAGTTATTTCTATTAGTGCAAGACTAGCGTATTATTTTAATAGTTCACGATGTTACAATGGCCTTTTTTAGAATGTACTTTCATTCTCTATTGCTGACATATAGCTACTGCTCTTTTGCAAGGGGTTTAAAATATATTTCTTGAAATGGAGTAAAGAAGCAATGGCATTCATAACTGTGGTATAGAAATCCTGTGTAAGGAAAGAAAGCAAATGCTTGTATTCTTCAAGACTTGTTCTAAGAAAAATATTTTATGTTAAAACCAATAAATATTAAAATTTTTTTTTGCTCTATTAAATAAAAAATTTTCATTACCTGGGAAATGATATTTTGTGGTTTTCAACATTATTAAAATCCCTTAAAATGTATAAAGTATAACTTGAATACTATATATATTATTTTTTAAAAATATTAATAGAAATAAATAAATATATATACAAATGTACATTTCTACCTGTCAGTCAGTTTGATATCCAGACCCTTCCATTCAAAATAAAAGAGACTAATTTTTAAAATCTGATATGTAGGGATTCATTTCTGCATCAAGTTTGAAGGAAATTTAGGACATTTCTTCTACTTTAGCTCTTTTAAATGTTAAATCTGTTCAAAGATAGGCCTTACTTTTTGCCTTTCCAATAGTTAGAAAGTATTAAATAGGATGATGGATGCAATGAAAATTCTGTGGAACATAAAACCCGATATATTTTATTTAAGGCTGTGTTTCAAAGGCTTTATGTTTTCATGTGCTTCTGAGGCACAGAAAAAATATTCATTTCTACAACACTTTTAATAAACCTACTTACTGTTTGGCCAGATTTCATATAATATGTATTGCCAGGGAGCTTTGTTTTTCCATGGAGCTTTGTGATCTCTACTACTGTATAAATCTTCTAATTCAAACTGCTTAATGCATTTCCTGGTGGATGTACCTATAGCTACCAATCCATTATGTTCTACAACAGCTCACACAATGTCTGAGACCAGATTACAATATTCTTATTGGCCTTGAGCCATCATGAAAAGGAAACACATTTACATTCCAGAGGATTTTTAAATAAATTGTCGACTGAATTCAGAATTCCTACAAGACCCCAGCTACTGTGTCAGATCAGTCTACATCCAATAGGTTAGACAGAAATTAATTTCCCATTAGTAGTCATATCTAAGAGTATTCTAGTATATATGAGTGTGTAAATATATATTCTAGAGTATCTTCATATATGCATGTGATAACAATATTTGACATCAACATCGACAATTCACTTAACTAGAATAGAGGCAGACTCCATCATAGCTCAACAACAATGAGAAAAAACTTTTGCCCATCTGTAATGTAATAATTGATCTTAAAGGTTTACTTGAGTATAGAGAAAGAAACAGAAGAAAAAAATTGATAGATGTGTATGGAAGTAGTCAAAGGCATGCTGGATTAAATCTTTTAATGCATTACCTTTTGTTATTATCTACCATAAGAATAACATAATTCCCTTGTGAGATCAAACACACAGCCGTTGAAATACACATTCAACAAGGACTGGATAATAATCCGCATATGACAAGAGTATTCTTTTGTCACCTATCTCACTCTTATCCAGTGATTAACTGAAAGATGTCTTCAACTGGTTTCGGTATTCTAGCTACGCTTTCTCTGTGGTTCATCTGAAAACACTGGAAAATTAAAAAATGTTGGTGAATCCAAACACTTCCCACGCTGCCTTCTCCCCATGAATTTGACTACCAACTGGATTTCACTAATAGCTTCTTGCTTCACTGAAAATCAAAATGATTTTCAAATCAGTTATATGTTGAAATTGTACATACTCTGAGGAAACCTGGGTGGATTGTCGTTGACATCAGTGAGTGTGATATTTACAGTTGTTGACCCTGACAGCCCTCCGACCTGCCCAGCCATATCTTTGGCTTGAATGACAACGGAATAATGCTCTCTGGCTTCCCTGTCCATGTTGTGCAAGGCAGTCCTGATGACTCCTGTGAGGGAAAGAAAACAAACAAACAAACAAATGATCAGAATTAGCTTGTTCATACAAGAGTGAAGGCTGGGCATACCCTTTCTCTTAAGCTGATGCCAGATGCTGCTAGAAAATCAATTTGCTTGAGGTTACAGAGAAATCAAAATAATATTTACTGAATCAATTATTATATTATTAAATAATCCAATTTATAAAACATTCCTAGCCCAAATGTACATTGCCAAAATACCAGTGTTTCTTCATATATTGCAACTGCTTAAATAACTACTTAATAGAAAAAGTAATGAATGGGAACTCTTACCCCACTGAACAAGACAAAAATTTTTAACAAAATGTAATTTCTTGATTAAAATATGACATATCTCCTAAAACTACCCAAAAGCTAAATTTTCTTATTTGACAAACCTCAAAAAAGATGCTTTTGTATTTGATATAAATCAGTCATATAGATTTATGTTCCTAAGTGTGACTTATCTAGTAATTGTCTGTAAACTAAAAGATAAGCTTTTTATTGGTTTGACTACAGTACATAGAGAAAAACAAAACTGAATGAGCCTAAAATTCTATTAATGTTTATCCATAGCTGTCAGAATTTTTTTTCACATTTAATTAATTACACATGCAGAAGCAAAGATCAAAATAAAAGTAGGGACAGTCAACACTGTGGGTTCAGTTTCAGTCAGGGGACATTTTTCACCTTATGATGATGCCTTTAAATTAAGCATTGATAATTTCTTTGATCACAGGCTGACAGAACTATCATGGAATTCAATAAAGGGAAATGTCAAGTCCTATGTTAGGGGACCAGCATATACTGTAGACAGTCTAGCTGGGCAGGAGCCTTTCAGAAAATGATCTGGGGTGGTCCTCAAGTTGCACATGAGTCAGAAATGTGTCTTTGCAGCAAACAAGACCACCAGCTTTCCAGGCTGTATTATGAAAAGCATTGCCAGCAGGTCAAGGGAGAGGATCCTTCTCCTCTGCTCACCATTCATGAGGTCAAATCTGGGGTGCTGGGTACAGTTCTGAGCACACCAGTACATAAAAGACATTGACAGACTGGAGCGAGTTCCATTGAAATAAATAGAGAACTAAGAAAATTTATAAACATTACATTTTCAAAGAACTAAGGTTTTAGCTTAACTTGTTATGGACTCGAAAAGTGAGTGGTTGCTATAACCAGTAAGAAAATATACCATAGCATGATCAAATGTCGCTCCGGGGTAGATTCTAAACATAATAGCTACTAAAGCAAAACATCTTAGGTGGAGCCTTGCTCTTCTAGACAACTTTCTGTACAGTATGATCTCAAGCTTTTTGACCCCCAGAGTTTCAGATGATGTAAAAATGTTTTCCAGAACACTACTTTTCTTGTATTGTAAAATTACTTTCTATGCTTTTTTTCGGTGAAACCATTTAGCCACTATCACATACAAAATGGAAACTTTCATGTAGCTTATGCCATTGTTTCCCTTCTATTCTGAAAACAATTCACACATAAATTAGTAGATCTACCCACAAAGAATAATATTTTAAAGTATTCATAAAGTTTCTGAATTATTTTATCACAGTTTTTCACTTGAAGTTCCTTTCCATCAGAACTGTAGATTTTGGACAAGTTGACTTAAAATAGCACACCAGTCTGGTTTAGTGCATCAGTTCTCTTTTCCTTAAAATGATGCAGTTCGAAACAGATCTTTTTTTTTGGAAATTGCAGCATGATATACTGAAATTAACCACAACTTATACATGTTGTAACACAAATTTATGGAGGCACTTGCATAAAAGAAACTGATGTAATTTAAATATACATTTTCATCAAAATAAATATTACTCACAAAATTTGGTACTACTGTTCTGAAAATTCATTTTACTGAAAAATGTCAATATAGGAAAGTATTAGAATTAAGAATGCCCTGCTTTGACATTTTTCAAATAAATTTTTACATTGACAACAAATGTATCGGAACATTTCATGCTTATGCATATGCATGTAAAAAGTATGGGATTTTTAGAACCTTCTATTTCAATTTGAAACAGACCAAGTGTTACTTAGTAGAACATCTGTCTTCTGTGTTATCCTCATAAATACACTAGTCACTTACATTTTTAAATTAATTCAAATAAGTAGAAATTCTTCTTCTTTTTTGCTTCAGAGAGTGTGATACTGAATCAATGCTTATAGATAGCTAATAAGGATTTGTGGATGACTAATCATTTAACCTCTCGCAGCAGGTTCTGAAAAATAACTCTTCTGAAAAGTGAGTAAAGAAAATCGGCAAGATTTTACTTTCAAAAGCTTTTATCTAAAGTTTAGTATAAGAAAACTAGTTTTAAACTTTGATGTACTGAAGGCAGGACATAAGGGAAATTTAGATCCCTCTCTTTTTTTGGATGCATGCATATTTATACATCCTAAAATCATAAGATCGAAATGAAGTATTTAAGTAGCATGAGGATCCTAATGCTTTATCCTTGTCACTAGTAGCTCCACCAACTGTTCTGGCAGTATAGCCCTAAAACCCCACATAATTTTAAATTTCTCTCATGATCCCAAAATGTGTAAGGAGAACTTTCTTCCGTGCTCCAGCAGTTTCTTTAAAAGTAGGAATTGCCCCTGAGTATCTTCTGTATACTTGGCGGGGGTTCCTACAAACCCCATAAAAAGATGGAAAGTTCATCTTAAGAAGATATTTCTCTGACTAAAACAGTAAGGAAAAAAAAATTAAAAAGAAAACTGTCACAAGCTTTTTAAATTTAAACACAACCCTGATTTTGGCTCATATTTTTTAGGCAGCACTGTGACCCTGTTAACTGAGTGCTTTTCAGCTACGACTCCAATATATATTCATCTTTCCTAAGAAAAGAAAGCAAGAAAATAAAAAAATCAAGACATAGACATCACTGCAGATATAACCTTATCCTGTTTTTTGTATTAAGTGAAGAATTTTTACAGTTTGACTATTGTGTCAAAAATCACATATAACATATGGAAGGCTATATCTGTTGGAACAGAGTTGAGAAGTTGTGGACCTCTGCCCTCACAAATGGTCATGCCTATTTCTATCTTAAAATTATGACAGATGTTTTATCCCACATGGAAGGCTCTCATTTTCTTCTAACTTCTTTTCTAAATCTATTGAGCTCTAAATTGCACCAGGTTTGGTTGGTTTTTTTTTGGTTTTAGGGGTTTTTTTTGTGACAATTTCTATTTGAAATATGACATGAAACCTACCTGGTTTCCAGATAAGATTTTAACACCACTTTTTTTATTACAACATTTTTGGTTTTTATAAAAAGTACATGTTATTGGTAGATTCATCTATAATTGAATAATATATTCAGGGCATTTTCCTCCAGTGATATTTCCAAATTAATGAGACCAGATTAGTGCAGAACCGTAGAATATCTTAAGTTGGAAAGGACCAATAAGGATCCAGTCCTACACTCTGCTCCTCACAGGACTAACTAAAACTAAAGAATACATCTAAAAAGTAGTTTTACTACGTAATACTATTAAATTTGATTATTCTACTCTGAAGGAGAAAAAAATACAATTTTTGCAATTTAACACAGATACTGAGCAAGTCAGCAGATACATTTTTTTACAGTCAATACCTTCTTTTCCCCAAGATTTCTGTAAGATACTTGTACAGTCTGCAGCATCTTACAGTGTGTTATGTTGTGTCTTTTAGTATTATGTGAAGAGCCATTTTACTTGCAAGAAAAGCTACAACAGAGGGTTCCACTGTGACTGAGATTGTAAAACTCAAGACTTTAATTCAAGTTCAGACAAATATCAAGGAAATATCTGACACAGCCAAGTGCCTAACTATGCATTTATTGAAGTGTTTAACTATGTAGTTACATATCAGTCAGGTATATTTGAAATAATTTATCCTATTACATCCACAAAATAAGAACTCAGATTCAGTAACCACAGCCTAGTCCTGGATGAGGTCTGAATGGAACTGCCCCAGAATAAAACACAGTCCATTTTAAAGTTTTGAGTTCAAAGGTTTTCTGTCTAGTGGGGAAAACACAACTGCACTTTAATGACAAAAGTAGTTTGTCAAGGGTAAGTAAGTATTTTTTTGGTTGGAAAACTTCTATTCCATTGGATCATGAGGCTGGTCATTAGAGATTTGATGAAGGGTCACTAGATCATACTAGATCCCCCATATTCTATTTTTTTATATATCTGTCTTGTCATGATCATAGCCAATAATGATTCAAATATAATTTTAAATATCTATTTAATAACTGATTAAATGTGGAATTTTACAATCTACTGAGGAATGTGAACTGTTGCAGATGATTTCATTAATATTATTTTTACTTTTTGAACAAATGTTCTATTTTTATCACTGCTTTGCTCTAGTATATGTAACTAACTTATTTTATTGTAACTTAACATTCTGAATATACTGCATATATTAAAATAAATTTCAAAATCTAGTAATATTCTACCTTGAAGGAGGAAAAAATACAAATTTTGAACTTTACCACAGATACTGAGCGAGTCAGCAGATACGTTTATTTTTTTTCTCAAAACTTCAAAATAAACTTCAAATTTAGAAGTCCCAATAGACTTTGACTATGATTTTTGATTTAGCCCAAATCGTAACTGTAAACAGAATTGTGCAATACAAAGCTTATGGTCATACTCCACATTCTGAATACCTCTATAACCAAGATGTTTTTAATCTGGGCCCTGGATTCAGATCTGCTCTATATAAGTAACATATTTTGTTCCTTTACAGGGACATCACTAGATACTTCATGGCTAAAGGTCATAACGTTATAGAAATGAGAGTTAGAGATCAGTTTTCTTCTCTGGTCGTGATAGTACAGATATAGCACTCAAAGACAGCCATTTCTTAATGAAAATTATCATTGAAATACATGAATCCAACACATTAAGACAACACTCAAAGACTGCTAAAAATATGGAAATTGAAAAAATAAGTATATTTTTAAAACAAAATAGGAATAGTTCGTAAAGAATTAGTAAGAGTTTTTAAATAAATATGCTAGAATAACGTTCATTTGGTATTAAAAGAAGGTGGGGGATTAACCAGGCTGATTGTACTACAATGAATGGCCCCGAGAGAAAAAAAAAATTCTATTCAAATTACTATTAGCAAATATAGCCTTCTCTGAAATCTCTATGAGTAACAGACTGAAATTACAAAATGAAGAAAGTCCTATGCTGAAGCCTCCTAAATTAAGGTATTTGAATAAAGCTTCACTAACTGAGTGGAAAATACAGCAATTTATGTGGCAATTGCATGGATGCCAAATGTAAACATAGCACCTTCCCCTGTTTTCATAATGTGAAGCATAATCAAATTAATTAAATTTAGAATTTGCTGTCCTGTCCCCTCCCAGAAAGAAGACAAGAAACTCTCATCTGCAATACACAAATGCTGTAATCAAAGGAGTTTGTTATAGAAATACCATTTCAAACAGCCACCTTGTTTGAGAGCAGGAAGCTCTTATTTTTTTCTCTTTCAATGGTTAAAGCATATGTAGATGTATGCCAGGTTTGCCACCTCTGAATCAGTTAATATGGTTCACAATTTTTCTAAGTACATTTCCCTCATCCTCATGTAGGCTGGTTTAACCATCAGGACATTATTATTAGGGATGATTTTCTCCTGAAGTGTTGTACTTGTGCCATTGTCTTCAGCTCGCTGGAACTTCCAAATCACTGGATTTGGAAGGGATATTTTCTGGGTTTAGTGGTTGGGGATTGTTGGTTTATTCCACTGTGAGTGTTGTCTTTCCTGTAAACATCAACTTTTCACTTTAGCCTAGACTTTTCAGGTAATTTGGCATAAAAAAAAAAATAAAAAAAAAATAAATTTTTTTCGGTGCAGATCTCATTAGCTAATCACAACTTAAACTCTCTTAACAAACCGAAGTCTCATGTAGTCAGCCTTTTCATTTGTTCTTCTGAGCTATACAGACATGGTTCTGCTGTTTGAGAACCTCTGTGGGTTGGACCTTAGTTTACATTCAGGACTCCAGTTGTGTCTGGCAGGCTGTATAGCTGCAGCTTGAAGTACTGTGTATAAATTCATTTTTCTGTGTTTAAAAGTAGCAGAGTAACAGGAACAGTCAGCAGAAATGGATCAGATTAAGGCACTGCTGTCGTAGTAACAATAAGGTAAATTACAGATTGAGCAGATTAAGTTGAATCCAGTAAGACAAACAGCATCAATTCTCTTCAATTTTCTACTCCAAAGAAAGCAGATTATATTACCATCCACACAAAACAGGCATGAAACAGACTGTAAGAAAACCGGTGGTTTTCAGTTTCCAAAAGTATTTTCAGATTCTGTAAAGGAAGTTGGGGAGGGATGGAGCAGGGAAACCACTACTTGGGAGCCTGAGAGGTGATCAGTAGAATCACTGAAAGTCAGAAACCTAGCTGTTTTCTATTTAACAAAACCAGTATTTTTTTCCCCAAAGACATTACTACCAAACACATTACATGGCTTAACACGTAATTAGGTCCGGTGTGTTTAATAATTCAAATTGTCAAATTTTAGATTTTATTTTTTTAAGCAACAATCCACACCTTGGAAAGAAATGTATGTATAGCTTGGATTTCTAGTATTATTTATGCAACCTGATACATCCATAGTAAAAATAAGATCTTTCAAAACTCCAGGATATTCAAGTGTAGTGGTTAATTCATCTAACAGATTACTATTAATAGCTAAATGGGACCACCAGATCTCCTGTAAAACTCAGGCCATTAATTGAATTAGCACTGTACTGAACCTAGTAATTTGATTTTAGCCAAAGCAAGTCCTCCTGAAAGGATGTAATTTTGAACTGAAGTGATCAAGAGGTAGAAAATAGCACATATTTCCTTGACTGAATATTCTATTCATTCATCATAAAGTCAAAGGTCTGCCCTTTATTTGATAATGTGCACTTGCAATTTCAAACTATTGTCTCTTGTTTCCCTCTTTCAGACTATCTTGTGCTAGCTCACAGTATTTCTCCTTGTAGAGATACCACTATATTCTCATGAAGTACCCTTTCTGATAAACCAAATAGGAAAAAGTTTTCACTCTATAGACTTTTCTGCCACTCATAGTGTTATTTTCTCATTTCAGTTTTCACAAATTTTGTGAAAAATACAGAAAAATAAAATTAATATTGATATTTTAATAATGTTATACACCCCCCCGAAAAAATTTCTGATGTAAATTTTACCTCCCTAATCTTCTACAGTATATATAAAGAATCAATTTAAGGGTTGTTTGTTTGTTTGTGGGGTTTTATTTTTTTTTTTTCATTTTCGTTTGGGTTTTTTTGGTTTACTTATACCTCACAAACTTGTAACTTTTAGTTTACATAGTTACAGTTCTCCTGGATACATGCTCACTCTTCTCTTGCCTAATTGTTAGACTTTCCATTTATTCCATTGAGTGTCACAGTTTATCAAGCAATCTAGGCAATTTTACAGAATGGAGTGTTCTCATCTTCAATCATTCTGCATTCTTTGTGTCATCGAAAAACTTCATCAATGGTAGTCTTGCATCTGCTTTTAATCCACACAGAAAGAGGTTGTATAGAGTTGGTCTTATATCCCTGTAAAGCCCTGGTGGAATCTCTTCCTTTCATGACCATTCTGTCTTGACGACAACTTTTTCCTACCTCCTAGGTAGCCACGTCATAGCCATTTAATATGTGCTTTATTGCTACTACTTATTGATATCTATTTAACTAGAATGGCATGTGACATGTAAGTTATCTTTTTCAGTATAACTTGCCATTTCATAAAACAAGTAAATTACATTTGTTTAGCATGACCTATTTCCCAGAAAGACATTATTGCGCTGCTTTTTTTGTTGTTGTTGTTTTTTGATGACTAAATTCTTTCTCGGCTCCTCTATTTTCCTTTTTACTATTTGCTTAAATTTGCCAACCCCATGTTACAGATTTTGTCAGCTTGGTCTTTCAGAAAACTGACACACATTTTCATTCTGCAAATTTCCTCATCTACTTCTTTATTCAGGGAGAATCTAATATCCCTTCTAGTTTTGGGACATGACAACAATTATAATTCCCCATAAATCTAAATTCTGTTTCTAAAAGGGTCAACATTTTAGGGGGAAAAAAAGGAGGAAATTCTGTCTTTTTTTTTTGTGATGTGCTGATTCTGAAGACTTCAGAAAAGAAGTAATTCCTTAGAATTGTTTATCAAATGTTATGTCCTGAAACTGTGCAAGTAGTTTCTTGTCAAGTACAAATTGCACATAACTTATGCGACTGTTTCAGACAGAAAAATGGAGATAAGTGTTCTTTCAAGCAAATCTCCTACCTGAGTGGTTTTGACCTCTTCTAAAATTGTTACTCCATCAATGAACATTTTAATTTTTTCTGCATAAAATTTTAGAGATGTGGTATGGAGAAGTAGAAGAAAGCCTTAAAGACAGAATGAATAAAAGTAATCTTGTGTCTAGTGGGACCATGCTACTATATACTAGTTCTCTGCAAAATTGTAATGATGATATGATTCAATTTTAACAGAAGACACTCAAGTGGTTTTTGCACAGACTTATGAATCCTTGCATTTGAATCTGAATTAGTGTCATTTATATAATTCTGGAGAAACATGTGGTTAGGAGCAAACAGGGCTCAATAGTCAGATTATCCAGCTTGAGCAACCCACCCTGATGTGTTCCTGTTAATGCAACAGGCATGTCTCAGATAAAGCTGCATGGGGTAAGCCTGTGGAAACATGATGCAGCTGCTGTGTTGAAAATGTATTTTCCTTTTCTGACAAATTAATTAAAATATATTTTTAAAAACAAAGAAGAATCTATACCTAATGGGGGTGGAGGAAGCAATAATAGCTCAAAGATGGCAACAAGTGACTGCTGGTTATATCATAATATAAAGTATTAGGTTAAAATAGCTATTAGACATACCTAGATACAGATATGTATGACTGGCATATATCTTAATGTTTTTTTAGATATTGAGGACTTCTCCACAACATTTTACCTGTCAGGTAGGCAAGCAGAGGAACCAAGCAAATGATGTCTATGTGAAGACAAGGGCAAAGAATGTTGGAAGAGATACAATTACTCTTAAGTGCAATTTCATCAGATATAAACTTCTTACAGGTGTATTTAATCCTTTGTGAGAAGGAACAATGGCACATGACAAACAAAACAATTAAGTAAAAAGGGGATGCATTCAGTAACTTCTGAACGTAGCAGATGGGAATTAAGTAAAGGAGTCTTCTCAAAGGAAATTGTATTTGACAAGAAAGAGCTTAAAACTATCTGAAAACTAACCACTTGTATTCACAAGCTTGGAAATACTGCTCTCTTAAAATTGAATTGACTTCCAGTATTGAACATTCCTTCTTGTAATGTCACATACCTTCCAACTTACAGAAAAATGTATTTAATCTTTGGCTTGAATGAAAATGACAAAATAGGAGCAGCTGAAGGTAAAAGCTGCTAATATTTCACTCATAATACAAAGCTTCTTATTACTTCCCTCATAATGAGAGAAAATAAAGATGGAGCCACAGACTTGACTTCACATCTCTTGCCTACTAGTATTGAATTAGGCTTTCATACAAATTAAACTTTTTATCTTTAATAAGTACATAATAATGTCTCTAAATGGTGACAATTGAAATAGTTGTCTATTGAGTAACACTTTGGTTTCTTTTCAAAATAGATCATCTTGATACGAGGTTAAGAAGAGAGACAATGACTATAACCCCCTCCTTCTAAATAGGTTTAAAATGGTGTCCAGCTAATTGAAAAAATTGAATGCAACATACAGTCTTGAAAAGATTCCACAGTTGGACAAAATCTCATGTGCTGACTAATTTAATTACAGCTGACTGACAAGGTCAAGACATATAATTCAGATAATATGTCAGTGAGAAAGCTTGCTTAGCCAACAGGCCAAGCATTTGCATGCTGGTTGTGTTCATTTTTCCCTGTGATACTTACCCATTACATATCCATGAGCATTCTACTGAACTGCAATGCTTCACTGACCCATGCATAACATGTTAAGGACCTTATAGCAGTATAGCATAATTTATAATTGTTGTAAGTCATTTAGAGTGCAACCTTACTGAGCACTTCAGTATCCTTATTTGTAAAATGCACATGAAATATGAGACTGGTGTCAATATGGAAATGTGAATCATTTTTTCCATGTATCCTAGGTACCTGAACTACAATGAAACCAATTCTGCTTGATGTGTAACAATAGTGGCCATGCAAGCTAATGTCTGTTCAAAGAAAAACTATTAAATTCAACAACCAGCAGAATCCCATCAACCAAAAAATTCTTAATTGTGGAAAGTGCTTTTGTACTAGATTTAGTGTGTCAGAGTGTAAATGCATATACACATGTATGTATGTAACGACAACTATGAGTAATTGGTTTCCTTAAAGGTCCTTGAAAGAAAAATTCTAGAACCAAAATATTACTGTAAACTTTCCTGGAAAAGAAAAAAATTAATGAACAGAAAATATATAAACTCATTGAAATCTTGGTATTTGTATAAAAATCCCTATCTATTCACAGAATAAAAAAATCTTAGTTCAAACTCCACATAATAGAAAAATATCTAAGAACTGCACTCTGGATAAACAGAATGCTGACTAAGAAAACATGGCAGATAACAGATATCTTTGAAGGCTGAAAATGTGTCTGTGGCAGCATTAAGTGAACCACAATTTTCGTAACTTTCTGATGCACGCAAAAATGCTGAAGATGTTATATAGATAACATTTAAAGGAATCCTATTTTAGAACTTCTGATACATGTTCACAACTGTTATTTTCTTTTTAAACCCAACATCCACAAAATCTTTGTGTATTAGGTGACATAATAGGTAGCTATTGACTTCTGCTGAGATTCAATCAGGATTTATTGACCTGAGAGTTAGATATTGATTTAGTCAGAGAAAAGATAAATCTCTACCTGAAAGTACAATAAATCTTACAGTTGGCTGAAAACAGAAGTCTTTGTTTCTTTGTTACCTGTACACTGCTATCAAGAAAATGACTGCTGAATTACTGGTATAGCTTGTTGAAAAGAGGCGCCCTCACACTACAGTGAATTAAAGAACTTCAAAATAAGGTCACACAAAACAAAAAATATGACCACTCCATGATAAAACTCAATTTTATAAAGTTTCTCTTTTTGAGGGAATACGTTATTCCACAAGGTACTCAGTCTCCGCTGTACATATTAGCATTGAAGACCTCTTGATTTAAAAAAAGTATGTTTGCGTTTGAATTTTTTCTGAACTTAGGTAAAGTACAAATTTGAAAATACAAGCTCTTAGTGGAGCAAGACTTTGTTAGGAATAAGTATGCATACATTTTGTTATCAGTCCTGGAAAAGCCAAGACTTTATCACAGGTCTAACCCAGATCAAGGGAAGTTATATAACTTTATGAATCAAAACCCAAGTACCATAATTTCACACACCACATATTACAAACTTCTATGTGGGGTGAAGGAAGGAAGGAAGAGCTCTCTTTCCTTTTCATTTTCCTACCTACCATTCTCATGTAAAATTGTTGAAAAATACAATAGTCTTTGTTTTGTACCTTCAGGTTTCAATTTTTCCTCAGACAAAATAATGAAACCTACCAACTTACAACTCCATTTCCTTGCTCAGTCATCAACCAGATTAATAAACTACTGTAATCTACATGAATATTTTTATGAACACAGTAGTTTTATAGTTGCATAAGAAATGTACAAATGTGCTTTTTCAAGATCAGTTTAAAAGACACCAGTTTGATTAAAGATTAAACAATACAAAATATTCTAATATTTCAAACTTGCACTGAACAAACATTAGCTGTTTAAATCTAGAAAATTTCCAAAAGGAATTTTTGACTTACTGGAATGACATGCCACACTATTTTTGCATACTATTGAAATATAGTATTGAAAAACATGACCAAAGATGAAGAGTTGAAATAAAGATCTTTTTTTATTGATATAAATATTTTGTAAATTGTAACAAATGAAATACAGATGTTTGCAAAGTTCTGCCTACACTTTTTAAGTAAGATTTTCCTAAAAATTACATTTTTAATTCGTTTACTTCTCTGGATATGAATTTGTGATGCACAAAGGGCAAGAAAACAGATCAATAGCAGTGTCAGTGAGGTTTTTTTCCTTCTCTGAGTTTCTATTTCATGCAAATACTTGCCTTGTGATGACCTAGAATGACTTAAAAAAGTGGACCTAAATACCCTCTGTCTATCCTTTCTAAAGTACATAAAATTTTCTGAAATTATTTTTAAATTCTCCATTTGAGATCAAAAAGTCACAGCAGGATAACACAAACAAAAGACAATTGGCCTATCTAGATTTACAATTTGGTACATAGAGTTAATGATTGTTCTAAATACGTGTGCTAAATAATGACATGAAGATTCATTGAAACTTATTCAAGTGCAGTTGTAAAACAATAACTTGAATAAAAACAAGCAAGGCTGTCTTCCTAAATATTATCGACCTTAAATTATACTATTACTGTAAATTTGGAATATGAATGACAAATAAAAAAATAACAGATTCCCTGGTTTGTAAACATTAGGAAAAGTAAGATTGCCTTTGAAAGTTCACAAGGAAGAAGGCTGTTTATTTAAGATCTAATCATTCACTTTGTTTAAGTACTTATTGCCAGGCTAAGCTGTTATTCTTGGCCTAATTATTCTTGAACAACACATAACGGACTATACAAAAATACCACCTGTTTCTAATTATAATGAAAAAATAAAACAGAAACAGAGATTCAGATCAGTATACCAGTTTCCACTTTGAATTCTTTTCAGCATCTTCTTAAAATGAAGCACAGAAACTTATTTGTCCAGTATTTTCTTTGTATGGGTCTGTAGAGGAAGTCCTTCCACTAAATTTAATCTACAATAACAAAGATTTGTCTGTATGTGTTACTCTGTTTTCTAAATCTCTAGAATGACCCGAAGTAATAAAACCAGCAGACCTAAAAAAATTTGCATATACCTACATATACGTAAATAAAAAAGATCATCTCGTGTATCAGGCAAAAACATATATATTTCATAGTACCAAGATGCCAGATGTGGGGAATCCAAAACAGGGTGGACAGATTATCCAGCTATTATGGCCTGCTGTGTTTGGAACTGTCAAATGTTTTTCTTGTCCACCCTTCCTAAGGTCTTCCTAAAGTACATATATGATGACAGTGAGCAGCACCTCATATTGTCAGTCTTGATACGGTATAAATCCAGACACTTCAAGATAATGAAGTTATGCTGATTGACACTGGGAAAGAATCTTATCTTTTATTTTTAGGCAAAAAGCTTCTTACTACGATTAGGACTAAGTTGTCAGTCTACTAATCTAGTCGATGAGTTTTTGGTCTGCAGGTGTTAGTGGAGCTCATAGCAGGGAAGAGTGTCTTATATGAGCAAGTTTGCTGTTACAGCTCCTAAGAATTTGGATAATAATTACATTTTTTATATTTTAATGTTTATAAATTACAGGTGAAGAGTAAAACATATATTTGATTCAGTGTTTTGAGGTCAGGAATAGGAAACATAGACAGTAAGCCTATTTTGGCCATTTGCTTCCTCTTAGGAACAGGCAATTAAATTTTAATCTCTCCACCTCTACTTCCAATCCTACATTTTCTTTTGTGTTTAAATTTTAGATTGTCCAGAGTCTTTTACCATCTTGTATTATTGGAGAAAGTTCAACATACAAGTGAAACCCATTATCTGCTATAGGTCACAGTGA
The DNA here is from genome assembly GCA_013399855.1 of Oxyruncus cristatus. Classification (NCBI taxonomy): domain Eukaryota; kingdom Metazoa; phylum Chordata; class Aves; order Passeriformes; family Cotingidae; genus Oxyruncus; species Oxyruncus cristatus. Next base: position 220,873 of record VXAY01001838.1, read on the forward strand.
TGTTCGAATATAAACCACAGAAAAATTACAAAAGGGAGCTTTGTGAGTGGTGTAGTTCTACTAATGAAACTCTCATGGAAAAATTCAGAACTGCCTCTTCTGAGGCAAGCTTTAAGTAAACAGTGTGAGTGTGAAATAAAATTTTGACTTCCTAAAGCTCAGCTATTGTAAATTAACCACAAATACTGAAAATTAAATAGATCTAAGTCAGGGGATGCCTACAAAGAACTGTTTTTCCTGGATCTAGGACAGTTATTTGCAAAACTTAGTTTTGGTAACTCTCAGGAAAGTGAAAATTAAAATGAAGCATGCGTATTTTAAGGAATTTCATATTTGAACAAATGGTATGGCTGTTTTCTGTGGTACTCTAGTAGCTCTTCTGTTTATGTAAGAAATAGTAACTTTTAATATATATAGTTGACCATAAAGTGGCAGTGGTTCAGAGTAGCTGCTTTAGCACTAGTAGAGGTTGCCCATTTATGTCAACGTTTTCTTAATTTTGATTAGAAACTCTCCTACACTTGTAAAATTCACTGTTAGTGAGGAACATTTTCCTGTGCATGGGACAATCTACAACTTCAGCTCAGAGGACATACGCTCCTAAAAAATTATTTTAAATACTTTCAAAGGCTTAGTACAAAGTTGTATTCTAATTGTTAGGAGACGAAAAAGTAAACCTTAAAAATATATTTTGACATACATGAAACTTTCATATAGTTATCCATAAGAGTGATACATTATCACTTGGGGTTTTTAGGAACTTTGTTGCAGAAGCCGTTCACAGAAAGATTGGAGAACAGAATTTCATGACCCTTTATAAAAGATTTCATTTATCAAAAGACCATGACATATATATCCTCAGAATCTTGAGATAATTAAATGCTTTATACACGCATCGTTTGCAAAGGACACAGCTATATTGCTCTGCTTTGAATATTTTTCTCTTTTAAGAACAAGATATTAGAAATTTCTAAAAGCAATCTTAAAGCATTAAATATTCTATTTTTGTTCTAATTCTGAAAAAATTAAAGCCCTAGCAAAATAATTTTCTTAAATGGTAGCAAGATAATATAGATAAAAGGTGTAATTTTCCACCACAAATGCTTGAAAACAGTCATTTAAAAACATGGCCTGCAATTAAGTGTGCTCACTTATCCCTGAGAAATCAGCCCTAACCCTGGGCAATGAAATTTTGAAACATTGTTTTCACCCTTAGTTTCTTCTATCTATAAAACTGATTATCAGAAGAACAAAAGGCACGTGCTTGAAGATTCAGTCTTGCTGTGTAAAGCAGGGGACAGTGAGTAGACCAAGGAGAAACAGGGGTTTGGTCATTTATTATTTCCTGGATAATGCTACTTATTAACTATTGATAATTTATGACTGCATAAATAATATTGACCAAATATCAGAACATTTAGGACCACAGTCCAAACAGTCCTGTGCTGACCTATCGTTTGTCAGTCACTTCATCTTACCCATCAGTGCCAGGTGAGAATCATATACAGGGACTTCTATGTCCTGGGGACTGAATGACAATCCATGACAAACTTGGAGCTTCACAGACCAGGAGATGAACTAACTACTTGCTGAACATAATTCTGACCCAGAGCTCCTTCCTATTTTTATGTGCACTATGTATCATGATGCACAGCAAATACTTGGGGATGATTAGAAAGCAGCCCTGGCCAGCTGGCTCCAGAGCAGCTCCTTTGACCCACAGCTATACTCCCTTCGTATTTTCAAACTCTAGAAAGGTGCTGTTAAGAGTATGACTGCTGCATAACGTGTGTATGTCATTCATACAGATTACCATTACATATTGATTTCAGGAAAAGCCCTGTAGTTTGGAGTCCAGAGGCACACTATGTCTTCCCTTGCAATATTTGTGGTTGTGTCTCTGTGCATTTTACAAGTTCTCTCTATTTATTTGAACTTTACATATCTAACACAGAAGGAACCTTTTTAAAGTTATCCCAATTCCACATAACTGTTTTTAGAGACATTTTTGAAAGCTATATCTAGCAAAGGCCTGAAGACATGTCTATGACAATTCTGCATAAGCACCATAAATTCTCATAAATCTGTCAAAATAGAATTTTTAATAGTCTGTTGTAAGACTATTGTTATTATAAAAGCATATAAAAAAACCCTGACTTGTCAGCACCGGGAATTTATGCATTAAATTCATATTCTATAATGGCACAGAGAACATCTTAGTAATTATGTATCTGTTTAATGGGTTTAGTGAGTGGTATATTAAAAGGGGCATATTGAGTAAATAGTAAGAAAATATATGAAGGACTTAACCTTCTCTCAAACTTCAAAAAGAGTTTAAATATTTTTTTTAAAACTACCAGTCCTGCAATTATGAAGTCTGAAAGCTATGCAAAGTTTTTCTGTATTTGTGACTCATTAATAGAGCCACACATCTCTGGAGGAAATATGGCCCATTTTTTATGATGCAAAATGGAAAACAAACCAATACACCATTATACTATGCAGATATTTTAATGGGCAATACCAACCAAATTATGCTGTCTGGTGTTCTAGAAGTGCTTATGCAAATGCCTGAAAATTTCCACCAACTTTCACTGTCCTTCAGCCTTCCTCTGAAGAGTTCTAAGTAATAGAGGATTGCCTGTGAACACCTTGCTCAGGAACAGAGCACATTTCAAGAAATCCACTGAAATATTCTGAAACATTTTAGCATAGATTTTTCTTCACATAAGAACTCATTAGATTATTTGAACACTGCACCAGGTCAATAACTGTGATTATTTCTGCATTGTTAAAAGGATTTTTTCTTCTTGTATGTTTTCTTCTGTGGTTACCTATTTTAGTTTGCAGCATGGTGATGTTCCCACTTCCCCGTTTATGAACAATAAAATGTGTTTAATACAATAAGCTTCTATGAGCATTAATACTGGCTATAGCATATAAATGTAGGAGCTATCAATAACTTATCCAAAAAGGACTCATCTAAAAAAAATAAGAGGGAGAGAAGGATATTCCATGCTCCTTTCATGCTGTGTATGCACATGTGTGTGTGTGAGGGTTATGTTCAATTCCTTCCTCCATCCTTTTGAGTTGAGGAAAGAAAGATTGTGAAAGGAGGTTATTTATTATATAATCTTCTAGCCTCCAATTTTGAAATTAATACAAATTAGAATTTTACACTGAAAAGAACGGTGCAAAACTCAGAAAAAACTTACGATAAAAGGACAGATTTCTAATCAGGGTTTCTATCCATCCTGGGGGTTTTTTTTCAAGGTATTTTCTGAAAAGTTGCTGCAACAGGCTTTGAGAATTCTGTGCCTTTCTCCAATACACAGCAAATCTAACCAGCAGGTGCTTCCAGTGAGATGTCCTATACTACATTTGTATTAAACAAACGATAGATACCTACACAGCCAGTTACCTGCATCCAGGAAATAAAGAGATCTTCCACTGTAAATTAAGTCTTTACATGCTCGATAGTTTGGTGCATCCTGAAAGTAATGAACTTACTGACCATTGCTCAGACCAACTACAGTTTGTATATGTAGGTGTCTAATACAAATGAGTATATATTTCTGGAAATACCAGAGAAGAACATGAGAGCCTCTGCTCCACTGAGTAAGTTCTGTGTTCACTGTCTCCTAGTATTTCTGTGTTTTGTACTTTACCTACTCTCCCAGACATTCATTTAGCCCATTCATTCAAAGACAGCTGAGAAGCAATTATGCTCATTCCAGGCTAGACTAATCTTGCATCTTGAGAGAATACTCATTTAGTCACCTCGATAGCTCATGGTTAATTTTTGTCTGTTATGTTATAGACTTAAAAAATAATAGAAAATTTGAATTTCACATTTTTTAATGAAAGTTACATTTTTTCCAGAAAAAAAATAAAAACAAAATTAACTTTACTTTGCCTCTGAGCTAATGAATATTTCACCATGAAAATCACTCTGACAGCAATGAAAATAATAGTCACTATAATCCCCCCTCCAAAACATTTATCACCCTGAATGAATGCAATCTATGAGGATATAATTTTCAAACACTAAATCTTACTGCTGTAAGGGGATCTGCCTAAGTATAAAGTAAAAGAATCATAGGAAAAAAGTTCTCCTGTTCTAAGGAAGGATAAACTATATTTGAAGCATCAACACATGTTGATCTAACATGTTTTAAAGACATCCTTTAAGAAAATTGGAAATCTTAACAGGTAGTGCATTCCACTGCTTTAAAAATCTCATTATAATTTTTCCTAATGACTAGTCTGAACCGTTTTAGTTCCAGTACAAGTTCATTGTTTCCTGTTTTATTTTCCTTGAAACTGAAATTCAGTGAGATACAGATGGGCTAAAGTACACATCATTGACTATAAATTTATTTTGGTTTTGTTTTTTTTTTGTTTGTTTGTTTTTCATTTTTATTTAAACAGACATTCAGACAGATCATTATAAGCAGAAGGTAAGTTTAAGATAAATACCTTAATAAGAAATTGTGTAAAAATCTGCTATCATAGAATAGTGTTATTTTTTAAAAAATTATTTAATGAGAAGAAAAGCTAATTTGATATCCTATTTTACGGTTCACTATCTATAACTGCATTTCACCCTTTTCATGGTGGTGTTACCTGACGAGAGTTTACTGTACCACACACTTCTGTGTCACATACAGCTTTTAAGCAACATTGAAGTAATTTTCCAGACCATTAGGTGCATTCCCAACTTAAAAGACTGAGATGCTGATAGTAAGGCAGAGATAATTTAAACAAGTGCACGCAGGTGCAAACCTGTCAAATGGCAAAACACTGGAAGGATAATGGGGTTTTAGTCATCTCTTATAATGCTCCACTTGAATGCAATGTTTGTGTTTGGTGTACGTATCTCCTGAGCAGCTGGCAAGAAAAGAATGGAACAAAATTCTGGTTAAACAAATTGACTTCAGAAGGAATTCTGAAAGGAAGTGAAGGAGGAGGTACCACATTTTTCAAGTCTAAATGATATGGCTTCTCTGGTATCGTGGTACATTTTAAGACTTGCCATGGAGTTGCTTTAAGTCAGTGAAGAATTGATGAGGCTGGCTAAGAAAAACATGAGCTGGGCACCTCGCTGATCTAGCACCAGGCTTGAACCAGGCCTAATATCAGAAGGATGTCTGGGGTGAAGCAGAGGCTTCATGGCCTGGTGTTGTCTCTGTGAGGCACATAAGAGCACTTGCCTGTACCAGCCATTGGCCTCACTGCCCCTTCACTGGGTATAACAGGTCTTGCTGTAAATCTGGTCCTTCAAGGAGATAAGAATGCTCACTAAGACTCTGGCAAAGATCAGACAGCCTTTACTGCTGTCTCAGCAGGTGGAGCAGGACAAAAGTGTTTATTTTACATTTGTAAAAATTATAAATTCTGACTAAAAGCAACCAAGACCCTCTAGAAGCCCTGTTTACATATTAACTTTCTCATCTTTAAGAATGCAAATGAAGAGAAAAGAGAACATGCCTTACATGTATGTTTGTTCATACAGTTTGTTCACAGTGACTGTTCTATTCCTTTGAGGAGGGCTAAAAATTATAATTTAAAAGAGGGGTTTTAGGGCATGTCTTGAAATGTACATATGAAGAAACGAAGCAGCAGAGCTCAACTTTGTGTATGTCCAAAATGATGAGTAATAAGAAATTCCCAAAGACATAACTCCTCTAAAGACTTCTTGGACAGAACACCTACTTAGGTCTTTAAAACTAGGAAAATTATAGATTCCTCCAAATTTCTGAAGACTTCATAATTCATGTGCAAAACATCCTAATCATTATTTTGCAAAAGATATCCCAGCAAGTGAAACACTGAAAATGTTAGGCAGAAGCCTCAGTTTGAGACTTCCAAAACAGTTTCTTGGGGAAAAAAAAAAAAGTTTTGAATGATTGTAGCCATTACTCCCTTGTTTGGTACTATGGTGTCTGCTACCTGGTGGAAAAAGACCTGGGAGGGTTGGTCGACCACTGGCTGAACATGAGCCAGCAGTGTGCCCAGGTGACCAAGAAAGCCAATGGCATTCTGGTCTGGGTCAGCAATAGTGTGGCCAGCAGGACTAGGACTGGGATTGTCCCCCTGTACTCAGCACTGGTGAGACTGCACCTCAAATTATTCATATTCTGTTCTGGGTCACTCACTACAAGAAGGACAGTGAGGTGCTGGAGCATGTAAAGTGAAGGGCAACAAAGCTGGTGGATGGTCTGCAGCACAAGTCCCATGAGGAGCGGCTGAGGGAGTTGGGATTGTTTAGCCTGGTGAAAAGGAGGCTTTATTGTTCTCTACAACTACCCTAAAGGAGGTTGTAGCCAGATGGGGTTTGGCCTCTTCTCCCAGGTAACAAGTGACAGGACAAGAGGAAATGGTCTCCTGTTCAACAAGGGAGGTTTAGTTTAAATATTAGGAAAAATTTCTCCACTGAAAGTGTTTGCAAGCATTGGAACAGCCTGCCCAGGGAAGTGATTAAGTCACCATCCCTGGAGGTATTTAAAACATGCGTAAATGTGGCATTTAGGGACATGATTTAGTGCTAGGTTAATGTTTGAACTCGATCTTGGAGGTATTTTCCAACTAAAAGAATTCTATATATATTTCCATTTTATTAAACTCTGCTATTTAGAAGAAGCAGAAATAAAAAGTGCTATGAAAGCAGAGATCTGTGTGTTAGTACAATGCTTGAGTTGCTTAACTTGTCTTGCATCCATAACATCATTTTATTATTCTTTCTAAGCCACTCATTTAGATGATACAGACAATCTTGAACCACAACAGAACCTGATTACAATTTCAGCATAGCCCCCCACATCCAAGGTACAGCTTCTGTTCAGTTTGCAAGTATTCCTTATTTTCCAAAGAAAGATGATCTACTTATTGCAGGAAAGAATAAAAAAAACCAAAGAAACAAAACCTGCAATTTGTTTAAACACGTAGGGAAAAATTCCCCTTCTCCACAACAGTTTGTGTGCTCTGAAACGGCAATCCAATGGTGCCTATGGTAAGAGTGAAAACACTTCAGTTAAAAATACTTTTAATTACAATTTTTTTCATTGTTTGTGTTGACAAAATGTAAAATACTGTGCAAATCTCTGAAAAATAAAATAAGCAGTGAAGTTGCTCATTTTGACTCCTACTATGTAAACTTCTAATTTGTGGGTTCACCTATAATTTCTCAGGCATTTCATCTTTCCAGTTTCATATAATACATGTAATTGTGAAAGAAAAAATGCCTGATCAATATATTTGAAGAAATTTTTTTGAAACTCTGTATTAAGGAAGAAAAAAAAGTAGGAAACCATGACAGGCAAGGACTTTGTACATTGTATAACTGGCATTATATAGGCCTGAGGACCTGTCTATATCTAACTATGCATCCATAACTGTTTTGAAGAATAATGACCTATTTCTAAGGAATAATATAAAGAATAAAGTTATAAAAAAAAAAAAAAGAAATTCTGAAATGCCCATTCTATGCTTTATTTAGTATGTGCTGCAGTAAATTCCTGGCAATAAATTAAAGGGAAAGGGCAGCCTTAACTAGTGAAGTTTTATGTTCACTTTTGATGCAAATGTATATGAATTGTTCATTACATTACTATTATGTATTTACATTCTGATGTGAATATATGTGATATAAAGTATCATTCTTTGGTGTCACACAGTTCTTGATTTTATTCTTTCAAAGAGAATTTGTTGCTGATTTCAGATATGAAATTTGTTTTGCATTTGAGCAGCTGTCCATGTGAAACATACTGTATTTCTCATTAGCTTTTCACAACTATGACCACAGACCTTGTGGCCTATGGACTTGTGGATCATATGGCTTCCCTTAGACAAAAAGAAGTTAATTCCTATTCCTTAAACTATAATTGCAAAATACAAATTGAGCTGTCTTCTATTCAATTTAACTATTTTCTCAGTAGAAAAGCAAAACAAAAAGTTTATTCCTAGATTTGGAGAGGTTTCAATTTTCCTTTCTATTAAAACCTTTACATTTGTTCTCAGCTATGGAAGTATGTTTGCATGTTGTCATTAGCAAGATATGTTGGAAGTTGTGAAAACACTAGTTATCAGTACTTCAGTTACTGATGACTATTTCTTTATGGACTATTCCTTTATGAAGAGACATAGGGAAAAAAGTGACTGGCTAACACTCTGCAGTTATGTCTGATATATATCAAGTGCATTTTAAAAATGGTTTTTATTGTATTTAGAGGTTTAAAACAGCAAAATCTTTCCCCATTCAGAGTCAGAATGATAGTAAAAAGCTTCAGGAGTCTTTATGAGGAAAAAAACCCCAAAACTCTAAAGATTGCTAATATTGAAAATGTTCATTTTAAGTTCTTTTTTTGAGTTGAATTCCCACTTATAAACATAAAAATAAAATGTACTTCAAAGACCTTTAACAAAAAACTGAAAACAACTATATCAATAGTTTCTAACAGAAATGATTTTCTTACAGAATCATTGCCCACTGTGACAGACAACTGTATATATCTATAAGCATGAGGGGATTTTTTTCAGTCACAAAATTCTTGTTTTCATATCTTGATGACTTTGCTTGTGTGTAACTAAAATGCTTCAGTACTGCAATTTCCTGTCAGAGGTGACTGTTGGCAGCTTTTCAGGTTTTTTTATAGCTAGTCCAGAATATAGCATGCTGCCTTGAAAAACTGTTCAATCATCATGCCTGTCTTTCAGGCTGCCTAGAAGATGGTAGAATAACTTTATATTGTTAAAATTATTTTTTGTTAAAAAGTCTTTGATAGCATAGCCCCTAGCAATCTATCAGAATTTCTTCTTGAGTCATGTCTTGAGAAGTAACTATGCTTATATAAACTCACTCTTTACAGATTGTAACTGAATCTCCTGCTTTATAACAAGAGGTGATTTTATCTGTGCTGACAGATTTGCTTAGATTTATCAGTCCTATCATTTCCACTTCCATTCATCCTTCCCCATCTTACAATTAGAATAATTTTCATTATCTTCCACAATATTTCTTAATAAGCCTTCTCTGACACTGAAATGTCCTGACTGCCAGTTTTGATTAGCTTTTAAAAGGTTTGGTAAAACAGTAGAACCATAAAATAATTTGGGTTGGAAGGGATATTTAAAAATTATATAGTCCAACCACTCTGAGCAACCTAAAGAGGTCAAAGATCTCACTGGTTGTTACAGAGTCCCATCCAACCTGGCTTTGAATGGTTCCAGGGATGGAGCATCCACCACCTCACTGGACAACCTCTTCCAGTGTTTCACCATGCTCATCGTAAAAATTTTTTTCCTCATATCCAGCCTGAATCTACCCTCTTTCAATTTCACTGTCCCTTGTCCTATCACAACCATCTCTGCTAAGAAATTTGTCTCCACCTTTCTTATCAGCCTCCTTAAAGTACTGGAAGGTGCTATAATATCACTCTGAAGCCTTCTCTTGTCCAGGCTGAACAGCCCCAACTATCTTAGCCTTTCCTCACAGGAGAGGTGCTCCATCCCTCTGATCAACTTGGTAACCCTTCTTTGGACTTGTTTTAACAGGTTCATGTCCTTTCTGTGCTGGGGACCACAGAGCTGGATAAAGTACAGCTGCTGGAGTCACACCAGAGCAGAGTAGGGGAGGAGTTTTACTTCCCTTGACCTGCTAGACCAGGATAGGGTTGGCTTTCTGAGCTATGAGGGCCCATTGCCAGCTCATGTCCAGTTTTTCATCCACCAGTACCCCCAGTTAGGGATGAGTTGTCATTATGAAATATTTTTCTTGCTAGAGATGAAATACGATAAAAATTGCATTAGAACATGCAGTATTGGAGAAGTATAAATTTATTACCAGAAGTCAGTTTTGCAGCTAGCTCCTATTACTGTCTCTGATAACAAAAACACTTTAAAGCCAGAGGTCCAAGACACAGTTAAAACCAAGGTTTGTGCAATACCCTTCAAAGTGACTCTATCAGTAATAAATTCAGTATAACTGCACAGACTTACAACTCTGTAAGTCTGGAAAGAATGAAACAAAATGAAAATTCAAGGTCTGCATAAGCTTACTGCGGAACTGGCCATGAAGAGCATTACAAATACAAAAAAAGACTCTTATCAACTTAAATACAGTCTGTGGAAACTAAATCATGTACAGGTTTGAAGTGGGAGGGAATAGACTTGCAAAGCTATCTTATCTTTATTTTATTATGTAAAATTAATGTCAGCAACATTTGGTTTTATTTTTTCTTGATGATATATGTGCAGTTGGTAGAAACTGTCAAGACTTTTTTTTCTTCTTTTTCTGTTATTAGCAGTTTTCCAATGTTATTTATTAGAATCTGAAGGAAAATTAACAAGGAAATTACTGTGTTGTTCTCCCTCCCCCCCCTCCACCCCTGCCTATGAGAACTGTATCTACAGAATATGCTTTCATTCAATATAGGGGAAGGAATGAAGAGACTATACATACTGGATACATATTTCAACACATAGCAAGAGAAAAGGGTCTTTTAAACCATCAAGAGCAGGTCACAGAACTGCTCTGTGTGTAGTGTAGCTAACTGTGTATGTTTGTAAGCAAAAAGGAGAAGTGAAAAAGGACTGATGAGTACATTTACTCATTCTCCACTAGACCACAAATTGCTGGAACTGAGTTCCTGAGCAAGAACAATTTGGTATGTGTTTACAAAATACATAACATCTTAAAGAGATATTGGATCTTATATGATTTATTATATGTATCATTTGGATAATATGCAATATCTGCAAATGTTTCCTAAACAATACTGACAGTAATACTGCTCAGAAAACAAACTGGTTTTCATTTTCTGATACCTAAGTGCTAGTTCTCAACTAACACTTAACAGCGAAGAACACTTTTATTTACTCTTTTCTTCCTCTCTCATCTACACTCTGCTTTTCCTCCTAGGGCACTAATGCACTTACTCTAAATTCCAGTAAGTTAACTAAAAGCAGACACTGGCCGATACATTCATCATACTAATTATGTGTTACATGTTATGTTTCTCCCATCAAGTGCCTCCTACATATTTGATACAAACCTTTCAAATCAAGAAGAAGAAAAATGAAAACAAGTCTCAAAGCCAAGCTGTCTGATTGAGAAAATCACTTATCCTAGTGTCACTGAACTACAAAATCAATTAATGTGTTCTATCATCTTCAGAAAGTGCTATCTAACAGGCAGCCTGCAACAAATTACACCAGATTTCAATGGAAGCAATTTCTTCCATTTAGGATTAGAATGCAGGTAAACTGACCCTTTCTTTACATGTTCACAGTGTAAGGGAACAGGTCAGTTTTCTTACGAAAGCCTCTAAAAAGATTCTGAATGGTTTGCTAGGACAAACCAAGGTGTAACTGAAATTCTGGTTGAGGAATTCACAAAGGAATATTTAACTGAGGTGTAATTTCTATGAAAAGTAACTTTCCCTAGGTGCGTTAATGCTTCATATAATTTAAACAGTAGAATTGACCTCGACTCTAAATGGATTTACAGAAAAAGTCAACCCACACAGTGTCTTTTCAAATACACAAATCTGCACAGCTATTTCATTACCAGATTCAGTATCTCTGTTTGGGTTTTTTCCACATTGGTTTCCCAGATGTGAGCAATCATCTTAACATCAAGTGGACATTTGATTCCTTTTTCACAGCATTTTGCCAAAATTCACCTGACAGGATATCCAGGTTTCACAGTGCAAACCACATTCTATGGATAAAGCCTTGTCCCTTTCCTCTATTAGTTTGGAAAAATAGTGGGGTTTAGAGTAAGTGGAAGCAGATTGATATTATGTCTTGAAAGAAAATTTTCCAAAAGACAGTAAAGTTCTCCTCGTGTTGTACTACTGGTGGGCTTGTGTTAGATGTCCTTTTGAATATGAGGGTACTTCTATTTAACCCTAAATTTTGTTTCTCACTTCTATCTGAATGGAACTCAAGCAGTTAATTTTTAGCTGCAACTCTTCACAACACAGGTACAGAGGGTCTTGAAGAATACCTGCTTTCATTTACCAGATTAGTTGGCTGAATTATCTAAGAAGACGTTAACTTGGATGAACATCTGGAGTTTAAAACTAGCAATTTTTAGTAGGGTATCCTTGACTGAAAACTGCATGAACCAAATGTAGCTTCACTGATGTATATAAAAAACTGCAAAGCCACTTTACATAAACTTTCCTTGGCTGTCAACTGACCTAAAACACTGATATCTCATTCACGCTGTGAAGACCAATATTCTATTGTGCAGAAGAGGAAATATCTGAGCACTGGCTTCTTTTGCATTCCTTTCTTCCAAACAGGGTCTACACTCTTTCTTCTTGCCAGGAGCCATTTTGCTCAAGTCAGTCTATATAATAACATTTCTGAGATTGTCATTGAGAGGTCTCATGAGTGATGTTCTTCAGTCTTCACTCTATTTTAAATAAACAGAAAGAAATACCACTGCTCCATTCCTTATTCTGGTCATCAAAGCAAGAGATGGAATTTGGATTAATTTCTTCTTCTGGCCCCCTAAGTACCCCACTTGAGGCTAGCTTTAATATACAATCCACTCACAACGTACATGTTAAAATTCATTGTTACGTAAGAAGTAAACCTGTCCACCTTTGACTGACTATTTTTAAAAGGACAGCTACCTCCCCTGGATTATCTAAACTATGAGCAACAAATTTATTTCTAATATAATGAATAGGCTAAATATCCTGGTAGCTCAAAAATACATCCAAATAGCTACAAATTTAGCAGACAGAAAAACCCAGCAGATTTCAGGAGCCTTTGTATAATAATTTTGAATGTGTTATTTGTGTATTTGGTGTAGTTTTCCCCTGTGGAGATAGCACATTGCTGTGCAAACAGTACAATAAAGGAATATTATCAGAGCCAAAATACAACTTAAAATTCTGACATCAGATAGTCTTGAAAAATGTCACAGGAAAAAAACCACGACAGTATCTAATGGAAGTGTAAATGTAGCCTTTTTGATCCACTTCAAAAATAAGAAATGTTTTAAGGAGATCTGTAATCCCCCCTTCATTCTCCTTTCTTCAGTGGTAGAGGTCCTAGATTACTGTGACCACCCTCCTAGTTGAAAGAGCTTTGACTCAGCTTCAGGTGTCTGCCAGAAAAGGATGCTTCTGAATGACACACAGTACTCCCAAACTCCAAGGATACACTTGATTCTTCTGCAGTAGTGAATATTTATACAAAGGGGGTTTGCTGCAGTGGAACAAGGAGGGAAATACTGCTATGCCTTTTGTTTATATTCCGTCTAAAATCGTGTCCACTACTCTGAATGAATCAGTAAGTGAATCAGTAAAACACATAACGCATTTTGATTTATACACAAGCTCTGTTCATTCACTTTAGTCCCAATCACTCCTGCACTTCAATTCTATTTAGAGCCACTGTATCTATTCTTTATGTACATATATATACACACACAAGTCTCAACATACTTTTTATCCTTCCTTTTGATACTTTTAAGAAGTACCCTCTATAAACCTTTACGTAACTATGGAAGTGTGAAATGGTAACTGTGAAAAGCTATAATAAGATTAAAATTCTTAATTCTTCTGTTCTATGGGAACATCTGCAGGTATAAAAAAAAAAGGATCTGAAAAGTCTATGTGATTGATTGCTTAACTATGAAGTGCATGTCACCCACATCAACAGTTACCAGTAAATCTATTCTTAGTACAAATAGCATGCAAGTACACATTTATGTCAGACTGTTTCTTGGAGAGACAAACACTGTACTGCAATGATCTTCTTGTTTACAGAGACTTAATGCCCAACAAGTGGTTTGTAGGTTTTTTTTTTGTTGTTGTTTCATTTGTTTATTACTTTTCCTTTAATTTTCTAAGCTATGATAAGATATGAACTGACACAGTGGGAATCTTTATCTTAATAAAACAGTTTTCCTGGTCAGATGAGTCTGTCTACTTGACATATTCATGGCCAGGACTGAATTCTTTACACATAGGGATGTACACTTGAAAAATGAGGCAATAAATGCAAATGTTTTCAAGTGATGTAAAAGAGAAACAACTCAATATTAAAATACCAGGTTTTTTATTTTTGTGTTGTTATTACTGGTAAACATGTACATCTAGGATAGATTAGCTGAAAAGGACAGTACAGTTTACTAATTCTATTCTCTTTGCTGGTGAAGATCTGTTCTCCAGTGAATAATCAACAAATTGACAATCTCATGGTGTAAAAGTACTTGGTGGATCTTTTATTTTTTCACCCTGCTGATGGAAAATAATTTTATTAGTGTGAACACAAAGCCTTTTTGAGAAAACTGAAACAAAAATTTATGAACTATTTTTTAATGCCAAATAATAGAATAAACTTATTTTTTTAAGAAGCTATCTATTCAAATATTTATGTAGCCATACTGTAGAACTGAAATAAGAATACATTTATAGAGACATAAATGATCTTAGATTTCCCTTCCTATCCTGCCTTTACTGCTATGTGGTAAGGTGTGTAACACTGTAGGCTTGATGGGTTTTAGAATCTGCTCAGTAGCAAACTTTGGGCTTCTACAAAACTTAAAAAAATCCACTGTATAGTGACATCATTCATACTGTGAGTAGTTGAAATGCTTATTCCAAGTAAATGCTTTCTGCATTCTTTATGACAGCTCAGATAAGCCTGGAGGAACTACATTACATTGTGTGGCATTACACATATGAGCAGCCTATTTCTCATTTCTAATGTTGCCATTTCACGTGTTGCTTCATCATTGCAAAAAGCACCTCTATTATCAAGGTTTAAGTAAACTGCATAAACCAAATAATGTACTTGTTGAATTAATTTCATTTACTAATGTAGTTTGTATTCTATTCTCAGTTATTTTTTTGTAGAATTTTTAAATTTTGTCCTCAAATTTGTTCATGAAAGTTGTTCGTTCTCTTTTTTTCTATCAATACTATTATTACTGTCATATTCATTAATAAATTTTAAAAAGTTTATTCAACTGTCAGTTGAAAATACTTCTATAAAAAGCATGTCCCTTAAAGCATAAGGCATACGTATGTGTATATATATATATATACATGTATGTATATATATATATATATATATGTATATAATCTCCTCATAGTTTCCCCATTGCAGGTCCTGGGGATTTTTTTAACATTTGTAGCACAATGTCTCTTTATTCTACAAGTACTGGAATCACACAGTCATTTTAGTTGGAAAAGACTTCTAAGAACATCAAGTACAACCATGAACCCAACACTGCCAAGTCCACCACTAAATCATGTCTCTAAACTCCACATCTACGTGCTTTTAAACTATCTCCAGAGATGGCAGTGAAGAGATTTTTCTTAATGTCCAAGCTAAACCTCCCCTGGTACAACTTGAAGCCATTTTCTCTTGTTCTGTTGTTTTACTTGGGAGCAGAAACTGACGCGCAGCTTCCTACAACTTTCTTTTAGGTAGTTGTAGGGAGTGACAAGGTCTTCCCTCAGCTTCCTTTCGGGATAAATAACCCCAACCAGGTGGTTTGCTCTGTACTTTGAGCCTGTGTGCTGGTTTTGGCTGGGGCAGAGTTAATTTTCTTCACAGTAGCTATTATGGGGCTATGTTTTGGAGCAGCCAAGGGGTGCTCGGTTGCTGGCTGGGGCTAAACCACACCATCTTGGAGTAACAGAACAGAGGAAGCTTTGCTTTCTATGCTGGAAGCAGCCGTGACATGGGGAGTTCAACCTTCTCACTTGGAGCCTCACACTGCAGCCCTCTCCCTCCTTCAGCCCCACGTTTATGTAAGGTCCCATGTCCCCACATGAAAAGTCAAGAACCTCACATCAAGCATCCTTACCAGATGTTATTTAACCTGATCACAGAACCTTCAGTGGTAAGAGGTTCCAAACCATCTCAAACAACATGAATACATTCTAATACGTACTTTTTAGCTGATAAGACTAATACTTTTTCCTTGCAAAATCTGACAATCTACATTAATTAACACTTCCCTCTGCAACATGCACAGAAAGCAATTATTTTCCTTTTGCAACACTCCTTTTTTGATATTAGAGGACTTTTATAATTCATTTTCCCAGTCAATTCCTTCTGAGCAAACAAGAAAATGCTCTAAACATGTCTTTTCAGAAAATTTTTTCCTAAGTCTTTATCATACTTGTTAGCTTTACCGGGCCCTTCTAGCCTCTATCATTTCTTGAGTATCAAGAACCTGGTACAATACTTAAGCTGAAGATACACCATGCTCAAATAAATTAGAAAGATTATATCATGTGCCTCATAGTCACTTAATGAAAGATTTTGGTAGGGAAAGTGTTCCTATGCATAATCTGCAACAGAGTCCTAGATATCCTTCAATCACCATTATATTCTAAATTTATATTCTAAGTGAATGCCATGTAACTTCTGTATTATACACAGCATTGATTATACTTTTTTTTTTTTGTTTCAAACAATAAATTTCAACTTAGAATTTCATTAATATAATGTAGCATCTTGGATGATATTTATACAGGTGTGATAAGTTGTAACTTCTATGTTCTCATTCAGATATGTAAGTCAAGCCACCTTCTAAACAATGAAATATCTCTGGCTTCCAGGGCGCTGTAGACTTTCCAATGAGATGAAAAGTGACACAAGAGCCCATTTCCCTTAACAAACTATAAAAGGATTCAAGACTGAGTAGCAAAGACACAGAAGGGTCTTTTTAAGTAGATGGACATATATAAGTAACAAATTTCAGAAAATAAAAACTTTCTAGAAGAAAAGGAAAAAGTTATTTGGAGTAAAAGATGTAAGCTATGCTAAAAGACCTATGCTTCTATTCGGGTGTTCCACAGATTCAACTCTTGGGGCATGAAAGAGAACAGATTTTAAACATTTAAACTTTTTTCCCTCTGGCATTGCTGATGGATATTTTCTAAAGCCTTTCAAAAGACGAAACTCTTGTAAGTAAAACAAGTTAATGTGGAAGAGGCAAAATGTTCTCACAGTTACATTATTAAATTAAATCACTTAATTTGGTAATCAACTAGGTCATGTTAAAATTCCTAAAACTATTGAAAGCTGAGCTGTAAAGTTCTAGACAAGCCACAGAAAATGATAATCTATGAGGTTCATTTGCTAAAACAGTTTATTAGCAGCAGCAGCCTGCATATCAATGTTATTAATTCCTTCAGTAAAAGTAATCTATAAGGAAATATTTTTTTTTGATCAAAACTCATTAAAGACCATGAAAGGAAAAAGCACAGGATTGCGGCCTGCTGGATATCCCCAAGGTTTTCTTTATAAATAGGGGTTTAATTACTTCAGCAAATTTGGAAGTGATAACTATACTTCAGTTATTCAAGTAAAAATACAACTGTTAGTCAAACAAGGTATGGACCAGTGCATGCTAAAGCCTATTGTAATTTCCCTTGCATATTAACTGGATATTTGTGTACTCATCTGATTTAACTTTAAATTCCTTCAATAACTCAGCTTGAGCTAGCTGTCTAGATTTTCTATCTAACCAAGTAAGAGAACTCAATAGTTCTAGGATTCTTTGGATGTTTCAATGAAATGAGAAGTCACAGAAATTCCCATTTCCCCCAAAAAAAACACATAAGAGGATTTGAGGTTGAGTAGCACAAAGAAAGGTATATTTGAACAGTATTTATGTTCAGTGGTATTTTAGCCTATGTAAATTTCTCAGGTGTTTCAGATCACTCTATGTCAGGGTCCATTCTCTCCATCATTTCCCACTAAATTTGTCAATATTAAGCAATAATTAATAGTGATCATGCAATTTCTTCAATCCACTGATAAATTTTTACTAATGTACTGCAAGAGGATCGTATAAAGACCCAGTACCACAACCATCATTACTTGACAACACTCGCTGCTATTGTACCTGCCTGGAACAATTAAGAAAGTCTGACCAGTCAGTTGCTGAGGTTTACAGGAATTTCTCTTCCATAAGAGTAGTGGACTAAAGTTCTTACCAGAGAGTACAGGAGTCTCAGCAACTGAGGGCACCTAGCTGAGAAAAAGAGATCAATCCATTGGCTGAGACCTGCCCTGGCACTGAAGCTGATTTTCTGTCTTGCAGGATGCTCTAAGAACACTCCCTCCACAGAGAGGAACTTGAGATGTAGAAAGAGAGGCACATGGTGGCAGTGAAAAGATTTATCTATTATACACATAGGTAATTAATTTTGTGACATCTGAGAGGCCACAGGTTAACTTGCCTGCTAGATGTAAAGGTTACACAGGGCTCCTAATGTGTCTAGAGAGCTGGGGTGTAAAGGGGAAGACCCAGCAGGCATACTTTGTGTTGCTATCAGGGATGTAGAAAAGCACAAGAGGGATGCTCTGGTGGTTCGCTCGTGCCTTCAGGGCAAGGAAACTCAAGTCCAGGATTTCCATGGAAAACTGCTAGGTTCATATATAAAACCTGAGATGCTGGTAGAGATTTATAGTCTCACTATGTGGCTGATAGTGTAGTGTAGAGAGGAAGAGTTTTGGTAAAGCAGGAAGCAGGGAACCTCCTGATACAAGAAAAACCTGGACAGAACCATCAGACTACACTTAAATAGTAATAGAGCCAAGCTGCTGGCAGTGGAAACTAAAAGGGTCACAGAACAGCAACGCCAGCAAGAAATTCTATAATAAACTCAAAAAAAACTAGGCAGAAAGATGAAAGACGAACTTTAATGTACAGAAATGTATAGTAATACACTGTGAAAAAATTACCTAAACTCTGCCTATGCATACTGGAGGTTACAAATAAGGAAAAGAAAATCTTTACATATTGCAGACAACTCTAGATAACAGGAAAAACAGCAACTGAAAAAAAAAAAAATGTTGGGCACATTTGGAAATGTATTAAGAATACAACAGAGGGTGACAAATGTGCCACTCATTAAAATTTAATGTGCCCACACCTCCAGTACTGAAAGAAGTTCTGGCCTTTGAATATAAAAACATGTCTTATGATCCAAGCATAGTTAAGTAAGGTACAGAAATAAACTAGTAAATTGACTGTTCAGTACAGGTACTTTACGAGGAGGGACTAGAGAGGCTGACATTCTTTGACCTATTGACTGAGAACTGCAGGAAGTCACACTTAAGATTTATAAATGAGGAAGTCAATGCATTTTGCTGCAAGAAAACTAGGATTACAACGTTTTTCTTTTTGTTTGTTTGTTTTTTTTACTATTATTCAGTATTTCTATAAAAGACAAAGTACTGTTCAGTGAAATCTCATAGTGAGAAGATGACAGTAATTTCTTCTGGGTAATAAAATGTTAAGATAAACACAAAACTGTTGTTCAGCATATCTGACAACACTATAAATGAAGACAACCAATGAAAGTCCTAAGAGAAGCTAGTTTAAAAGAGACACAAGGTATTTCTTTAAAATGCAGGTAGTGAACTTTCATAACCTGTTACCACAGCATAGTACTAGCAAGCTCAGAAATGGCCAAACTCGTGGACAGTACATTCATTCAAGGATAGTGTAAGGACTAGGCAAGATAACACACCCTTGCAACCCTAAAGCAACAGTTGTGGATGCTGGGAAAGCATTAGAGGAGCAGACTACAGAAGGTGCTCAGGTTAATGTGTTCTCCCTAAACAGTAGCTCCCCACTGATATTGTCAGAGGCAGGATACTGTGCTACATGGACCACTAACCCACAAGGCTTTTATTATATCTTGATTTCTTAAGACTTATTTGTTCAATAGATTTTTTTATTTTCCATCTTCTCAATCAAGACTCAATTATTCATGTATTCATGATTCAAGTAAAATCAAATAAAACATATCTAATAAAATACAGGCTTATATCTGAGAGGAAAGTCCAATTCCAAGAGAAGATGGCAACTTGGGCCAAAGGCAAGACTTGCATAGATTTTGAATTCCAGTCACTCAGGAATCAAAAGCTCTGTGATGTTTCACACTAATGTAAATAATACAGACAAGATAAAAATAAAGGAACAGACACATACACACAAAGAGACAATAATTGAAGTTTTAAATGTCACAAGGGGGAAACAAAAAACACTGGAATACTAGAATACTAGAAACAGAGGACAATCTGTAGAGACAATATGATGTAACCATTTCCCTTGGGCAGCTACTACTTGTGAAATGATAACCTGGAACATTTCTTTCCAGAAGCAGCAGAAGCTGGTACAGTATTTGAGAAAAAAAAAAATATAATAAACAGCAGAGTTATTATACAGGACTTAAACAAAGCAGAGTTATTAATTTTGTTGAATGGATTCACTCATTTAGTTCACTTGTATTTAAGTCTTCACTCTGTCAATAATCAAGGCAAAAGACAGCAACCTGTTTAAACAGAAAGAAATTAATTTGGCTGGAGGTGAAAATCAGAGTGTGTGAAAGGATATTGAATTCAAAAAATAAATAAATTGCACTCTCTGCTTCTATCCACAGTTTTCTATTTGCATGAATCAGGCAAGTACAGTCCTATTATTAGGGACTGGATTTTCGAAGTAGAGTTTTCTTAAAATTGTTTCCTTTTGATACTAAGGATAACTAAAAGTATAACTTGAAGAAGTACGTTTTATGCAGCGAAATCTTAGATTTCTCTCATTCAGAAATTGGATTAATGGCAGAAGCTAACAAATACTGAAAATTGAATATTTGACTGTATCATAAAGAATAAAGACTAGTTCATGATTATTTTTTACTAGTAATTTACTAGTTTATGATGATTATAATTAGTTTATGGATACTGCATCTAACTATGGAGGTCTAAGTACAAGAAAGACATGGACCCTTTTCCTTTTCTGTTTCCATTTCCATTCCCTTTCTCTTTTCCTTTTTTTTTTTTTTTTTTTTTTCAGTAACACAAGACTTTATGTCATTATGCATTTTATAGCCAGGGTTCTGTTCTCATTCACTTTCAACAAAACCACAACACACAATTAGAGTGTATTTCTGTACCTGCCAAAGTAGCCACTGTAACCACCAATAAACTACCATAAAAATTTTACTCCATATTGCAGGTATGAAATCATTATAACTGCAAAGCTCCATGTTGTTTTATCAAAATACACACATAAATATGGGAGTTTAATATTTTCTCAAACTCAGAATGAAGAGGATAGAGTAGAATATAATCAAATAGAATTATTGGAGGGGACTTGTAATGATCATCTAGTCCAACTGCCTGACCAGTTCAGGGTTGACCAAGTTAAAGCATATTGTTAAGGTCATCATCTAAATGTCTATTCAACACTGACAGGTTTGGGGCATTGACCACCTCTCTTCCTAATGTCCACTCTAAACCTCCCCTTGACCATTTTGGAACCATTCCCACACATGCCATCATTGAATACTAAGGAGAAGAGCTCAGCATCTCCCTCCACCCTTCCCCTCCTCAGGAAGCTGTAGAGAGCAATGAGGTCACCCCTCAGCCTCCTTCTCTCCAAATTAGACAAGCCCAAAGTCCTCAGCAGCTCCTCATAGGACGTTCCTTCCACTTCCAGCCCTTTCACCAGTTTTGTTGCCCTCCTCTGGACACACTCTCTTAAATGGTGGGGCCCAGAACTGCACACAGTACTCAAAGTACCAACACTGAATACAGTGGGATAATCAGCTCCTTTGACCAGCTGGTGATACCATGTCTGATGCACCCAAGGATAAGGTCTGGGCTTTGGGCTGCCAGGTCACACTGCTGATCCACTCCAAGCTGCTGCCGACCAGCACCCCTAGATCTCTTTCTCCAGAGCTGCTCTCCAGACAATCCTCTTCCAGTTTATATCTGTGACCAGCATTACTCCATCCTAGATACAGAATCTGACATTTGGACTTGTTAAATTTCATCCCATTAATCATAGCCCAATGCTCCAATCTATCTAGATGACACTGTATGGCCTCCTGTACCTCAAGAATCAACAGCACCTCCCGTTTTGTCATTATCAGCAAAGTTGCTAATGGTACTTTCAACCCCTGTCTTCAGATCACTGATAAACAGATTGAACAGGACTGGCCATAGAATTGAGCCCTGAGAAACATCGTTAGTGGTTGACCACCAGCCAGATGTAACCTGATTTTTCACAACCATTTGAGCTCTGCCCTTCAGCCAGTTCTTCCCCCAGTGCACTGTGAACTCACTCATACCACAGCTGGACAAATTCTCCAGAAGGATGCTGTGAGAAATAGTATCAAAAGGTTTACTGTGGACACATGGACTTGTGAACATTCCGTTGATACAGCTGGTCCCTTACAATTTCATTGTCCACAAATGGACAGTCATTGGTTCCACACTTAGGGTCCTCCAACTCAGCAGATCAGGCAGCCCAATGTCTAGTAGTATTATAAAAGATGGGAGAAAAAACCCCCCACAACTGAATGCTTCCACTTTTATCCCTATTAATCAGATGCCCATCTTCAAAAAGTATTGGTCCAATGTTTTCTTTAGACCTCCTCTTGCTGTTAAAATACTTTAAAAAGTGCTTTTTGTTCACTGAAACAACACTGGTTAGTTTTGACTAGCTGAGCATCGTCCTTCTGTGTCTTCTCCCTACATAAACGAATCGCAGCTCTCTGCTCTTCCTGAAGAAAGCCTGACCATACATTTCCTCTTGAGTTTCATGGAGAGTTCCCTGTTCAGCCAAGCTGGTCTTCTGTATTTCTTGCTTGACTTACAACACAGTGGAATTGCCTGCTCCTGTGCCTCTCAAAGGTTCTTAAAAACTGACAACTCTCTGACTCCTAAGACCCCACAGCAGATTTCCCAGTCAACTCTGCTAAATATCTCTCTCAAAGCCTCATGTGAATTAGTGCATTCTTGTATCTTGCCTATGAGTTCTCCATTTAATTCAAATGAGTTTTTACGAGTTCTCTATTTAATTAAAATAAGTAAACAAACTGCAGTTCTTCAGTGGTATATATTAAAAACATTATGAAGGTAATGTGAATAGAAACAACCTTGGAGTCCATTCTGTTCCCTAGTATTCTTTATAGTCTACACCCCCCTCTCCTTCCTTTGACTGCCCACAGTCTACTACTTTTCCTTCTGTAGCTTTCATGTTGCCACTTTCACAAACACCTGAGGAATGCACCTTTTCAGAATAAATGTTCTCTCTAAAGAAATATTTTAAAGGAACAATACTCTGAAAAGTGTTACTCCTCGGGAAACAATTCAATTAAGGATACAAATCAAATATTGTTACCAAATAAAGAGCAGACAGTTTTCAGATGGAAGGCTTTAAAATAATAAACAAACAAACAAACAAATAAATAAATACCATGTAATAATACTTCTTAACTTGGATTTAAAAAAAAGGTTTCCAATTTGCTTTATGATTATTGTTGTGTCAAATAAATTATTAATATTACCACTTGTTCCAGTGATTCAAAACATTTCCATTAAGCTGTTCATTTTGAATGCAAATATTATCAATTTAATTAATATTAGATGATTGGTTACTCTTTCTGAATGTAGAAAATATGGCACATACCCACTGTAGTAATAATAAAAAGCTAGTGACAAAGCAGCCAGGTCAACGACTATAACAGCACAAAATCTTGAGTTCATGGCTGAGCGACAAGGTTTGATTCAGCGCCAAGTTGCACTGGTGAAATACTTACTATTTAAGACATAAGCTACAGTTTTGTCAGTATGATATCCCACTCCCACCCCCTGCCCTGTATGCACATCCCAAAATAAAAAGGTTTCTTTGTCAAATTGCAATGACAGCAGACAAAATCTCCAAGAAACAAAGTGTTCCGCAGCAGAGGTGAAGATGTTCGTCATGTTACAGGTATCAATACCAAATGAATCCTCTATTAGGTAAAGATAATTTGGCAAAAGTGCAAACACAACATTTATATCTTTATATCAGTGAGATAAGAATTAACAAAGTGGCAAGCTAAAGATCTATGTTTCTCCATATTGAACTACAAACCCTGCCAGAATTACAGAATCATAGAATATTAAGGGGTTGGAATGGACCTTGAAGATCATCCAGTCCCAGCCCATGAGCAGTGACACCTCCCACTAGAGGTTACTCAAGGCCTTATCCAACCTGGCTTTGAACAATGCCGGGGTTGGGACACCCACAACTTCCCTGGGCAACCTGTTCCAGTGCCTCACCACCCTCACAGTAAAAGATTTCTTCCTGACACCTGAAGTAAATTTCCCCTCTCTCAATTTGTATCCATTACTCCTTGTACTATCACTACAGTTCCTGATGAAGAAATCGAAGTATTGTTTCTCATTGGTCTCATTAGATTTTTAAGACTACCAGTCATTCACCAGTTACATTAAGAACCCAAGGGAAAATCACCTACTATTAACATAAAACATGAATAATAAATATGATGGCTGGCAAAAGGTTTTACTGGAACATATGTACTATGAAAAAATTAAGAGAAAATATAATGAAATCAGAATAGTCAGATTATACTTATGATATATTATTGTGACTCCATTGGTTTTATTAGTATTGTGGACTTTTTTCCTGTTTGCCCATGTGAAAAGGAAAATAAGTCAATTTTTTTAATGTAAGAATAATAAAACCATTTTGTACTTGACACAAAAAAGCCTACAAAACTGATAGTAAGTGAAAATGATGATGTGCAAACATATTTTCCAAGAAATCAATAATCGGTGTGCTTTTAAAATATCAGAAAAAATCACTACCTGGTTAAGATATCATTTATGTAATCTGTTCGATGTTCCAACCATACTGAAACTTTTCATGACCTTCTGAGACATGAAAAAGCATGGAGCTGTTCATCACCAAAGAGGCAAATGTCATGTCCAATTAAGACAAATTCTGAAGATATAACATTTGAATTATTAATGACAGAAAAGGGGAAAATTTATGTAACTTTTTCAAAAATATGTACTGGAATTGTCAACAGTGATGCATAAGGTGTCTGCAATAAAATAATGGATGATTTCATGGGCCAATCTGTGTTACACAACCAACGTCACAATGTCCACTCACACGGTAGTATGAAAATGGGGTACCTGGATTTTGGGTCTGTATTAATTGTACCTCTATTTATCAGAGAATAAAAGTATGTCAGAAAATAAGATACCAGAACACTTAGTGTGACCCACAGCCCACTTTATACCCCTAAGTGAGGAAACCCAGAAACATAGACAACCATATTTTTGGTCACAGTGACTTATTTCTTTTGTATCAGATCTCATAGACAAAAATTTTGTGAGGGTACATGGTTTCAAGAACAGAGAATATTAATTTCAAGAAAGGTGTTGCTTACATAAATAAAGTCCTAAGGACTTCACAGATATACAAATCATAGACATACTAAATAAATACTTCAATTCTACTTCAGCTAAGATCTTAATTCATGATTTCATTTTTTCTTGCCTAGACTAATACAGTAATTTCTTTCAGTTTCTACAAATTCCCATTTTTTTAATGGACCTCAGCAGATGGCTGAGGTACACAAAGTTCACATCTATCCCCAAGATAATTCTTATTCTTCTTCAACATCACATTCAAAACAGTTTTTGCTCTTTCAATCTTAAAAATAATAGCTTTCTAACTTTCAAAAAAATACAGTACTTTTTTTTTTCTGCCTTCTTATTTGCCCAAACCCCATTTTATTCTTAAGTATTGTCATCTAGTTAGTGGCAATATCTGATTTTCCATCCTTTTGAAAGAGGTTTTGCATGCTTTTGTACCTCATTGCTTCTTTATTTTATAAATTCATGCATAATGTTTTATGTCTTATTTGGAATGAAGAAGGCAGAAACTTCTAAGTCTAATGTACAAAAAAATATTTCATCTTTTGCTAGAAAGACATCAAGAGTGTGTATATGTATGAAGTGCTGGAGTTTACATGTATAACACTCCAGATTGAAATAGTTAAAAAAAAAGCCAGTTGCATTATCTTAATCGATGTCTTGTACATTAGGGCATTAACCAATGTAGACACAGGCTAGTATTAAAGCTAAGCACACATATAACTGTTTACAAGATCAGTGCTTTATCTTGGAGTTGCAGGAATTAATACACACAATGAATAACAAAATAAAAAACCCCTACATCTACCAGTTCAAATAGGTCTGGATTATGAAAGTCATGAACTATGATTGTGTTCCATTAATAATCAGAGCTATTGTTTAATATATTTGTTGATTTATTCTATCGTACTGACTATAACAGTAAACAAACAATCTCATTTGAGTTGTTCCAGATAGAGATTTCATAGTAGGCATTATAATCACATTATATTTCATTGCACAGAATGACTGAAGATATAAACAGGAAACTTAACTGAAACTGAGATCCAAGATATTACAATTTACCAGGAATTCAAGCATTTAGTTTTCATGTATAATGCAAATCTCTTTTTGTAAACCAAAACATCTTTAGAAGTTTTAAGATTCTAGTATAAAGGATCTTACATCTCTACATGGGATTGCTCTGCATGATTACATAAAAAAAGAAAGAGGTCACTGTTATTTTCATTTAACTGGAGATAAAATTAAAAACAAACCAAACCAAACAAACAAACAAATCCAACAGGAGGAAATGGCCTCAAGTTGCACCAGAGGAGATTTAGGTTGGATATTAGGAAAAATTTCTTTATGAAAAGTGTTTTCATGCATGGGAACAGCTGTCAAGGGAAGTGGTTGAGTCACCAAATCTGGAGGTATTTAAAAGGTGTGCAGACTTGGCACTTTGGGACATGGTTCAGTGGTGGACTTGGCAGTGTTAGGCTAATGGTTCTTACAGATCTTTTCCAACCTAAAGAATTCTATGATTCTGAATTATTCTAAACGATTCTGTGATCATATATTAATGTTTTTCCTGTTTGTTTTTTGCTTTTTAACAGTGACAGAAGAGGTCTTTCGAGCATCTAACACTTTGAGCAAGTTTATACTGGGCAGAGTTTTTCAATTGTTCAGATTATCTCTAAGTAAACAAGGCTCAGCAGGTGGAGGAGGAGGAGAAGGGCTTTGGGTGTGTGATGGCGAAATCTCTCCACACCAAACAGAAGCAGTAAACCCCCCCCACCCTGGGAAGACCACATACACACAGGACATTCATGTGAGAGACAGCTGAGAAGGGGTTATAAACCATTAAAGACCTCCCAAAAATCCCCCAGACTCATTCCTTCTACCACCAGAGGACTGTACATGATCCAAGTGATGCAACAAATCCAGAGCCTGTTGCAAGAGACCTCAAAGCTTTCCCCAGCAAGGGAGGTGCCTGGCACCTCCTGTACATATATTAATCCATTGGACTCTATGTTTATGGGAACCTCACCACAAAGAAGACCAGAAGAACAGGACCCATGGGATGAAGTCGAGTTCCACAAGTGGTGATACATTTTCTATTTAATGCCTCTGTCACTTTCTTTCTTTCCCACCCCCTCCTTTTTTCTATTTTTTTCTATCTATCTCTCTCTGCTTCACATTTACTGTTAAATAAAATCTATACTATTGACTTTGGCACATAGTCTCATTTGCACCTTCATTTGGAGGCATCTCTAATAATTTTAATAATTGGATCGCAACACAGCTAGACAACAGATCATTTCACCTTAAATAATAAAATGTATCAAAACCTATGTGTCTCATAGTGGAAACTGTTACTCAACCTCAACTATAGGCATTGCCATCAGCTCTTCTCAAAATACAGTAGAAAAACCCCAAACATCTGAAAGCTGATATTTTCTTTCAGTTAGCAGAATTTTTGCTACACATAATTAATTCAGAGTTATCAGCAGTCTAACCTACCACCTGCCACTTGCAATTTCTAACTTTAAACATGTTACTTCTTATGTTTTGTTCTCAGTACTACACCCACACTTCCAACAAGCACAACAGCAAAATTAGATTATTACATACTACTTCATCAACAGTTCAGAATCATGGAGCATAAACTATAAATATATATGGGAATGGATTGTCTAAACTTACAAGTAACATCATAAATATATTCAACAGACAAGCTATGCCCTTGTCTGAAAATTTTCAGTAGAAATTTTTTTTTTCAAAGATAAATGCACAAGGGTGGTTGTGTGCTTTTTATTGGGCAGGAAAACAGGTGGTTGAGCAGAAAAAGTTTATCTTTCTCACTTTTCTGTTAGTTAGGAGTCCCTTAACTTACACTAAACTATTTAAAAACATTATGCCCACCAAGCTGAACAGAAATTCTTGCAAATCAGAGGTTTGATGTTGATTTAAAGGTACCTCATTTAATTATTTCATAACTGAAATTTTATACCTAAACACATCACTAGCAGTTCCATTTTGATTCAGAAAAACAATAATTTTTTTTTTACCACTTCTTGTAAGGCAGTTTTTCAAAGTATCCTGAACAATAAACAGTTATTTTCAGTTAAAACTATAAGGATAAAGAAACACTCCATAATGACCCTTTAATACGTTATGTGATGTTTAAAAAAAGATCTAAAAAAAAAAGAAGGTTTTTTAAAGTTCCCTTCTTCTTCAAATAGACTTGATTTTTTTCTGTTTGTTGGTCTTTCTAGTCGGAGAAAGGAAGCACTGAAATAAAACCAAACCTAACATGAAAACAATGAAATAGTTAGATCCTGTTGTCTTAATAATTTCTGATTCAATACTGAAAGGTTAGTCTTCAGAAGCTTAATACAAATTTCACTGAATAGCAAAAGAAAATATCTTTGAAATTAACAAAGTTTAATCAGGTATTTTACAAATGACTTCTATTATATCGAAATCACTGAAGTAGGCCATCAATGGGCAACAAAAAAGGATCAATGCTATCATAATATATTTTGCACTGTGGTCTACTAAGCCATTCTCTCAGAACAGTAACATGATTGGATATATGTTGCTGTGCTTGCAAAATTAAATCTGCATGAAACTGATTTGGACTGGAACCAGGTGACATTACAGTGTTCCACAGGCACCATGATGATTACCACCAGACAGGAGATCCTTTTTACCACAGATATGAGGACCAGTGATCCTCAAACAGTCTTCCTTGCTATTTGGTGTATGGGTATTTCAGTGTCCTTGTTATAAGAAACTGGCTAGCACAAGCAAATGCTAAGATAGAACCACAGAATCATTTCGGTTGGAACAGACATTTAAAATTGTTGAACATGATCTGTCTCTTTCCACTTGATGAGTCAAAAAGGAAAGTGCCAACAAAGCCTTTTTCTATTCTTCTGTTAACTGTGTACCCTGCAGGGTCTGTGAGCAGAGTATGCCCGCAGCAGCCCACAGGTGCAGGGAACACCAGTCCAAAGGCTTGCTGCTCCCTTCATAAGCCTCAGCAATGCTTGAGATGCATAGCTGCCCTCAGACCCTGCTTTCTTCTAAGAACAGGAAGCATGTGTGTGGTCAGGGGACACTGATGGGTTAGAATACGCTGCAGTGTCCTTCTGCTCACATAAATTGAGTGAGCCCTGGAGAAGGCCTCAGATATAAAGTTAATTGAGATAACTATGGAATTACAGAGACAGGTGATCTGATATTCTTTTCAGCCACAGACAGCTTGCAGCACAGCCTACATCATGGTCTGGGGTTTAAAAGTACCACTAAAGCTGTAAGTACTGAAAGAAAACATCTGGTTGGATATTCTTCCAAGTTCTAATTCCTGTAATGAAAAAAAAAAAAATCCTTTATATGTTTGCACCAATGAGTATTTTATATTCATGTGCTCTACAGGGAGAAGTTGTTTGTCATACAACCAATGGTGCAAAGTTCTTAACAATTGATAAAAAATAGGTAGAAATGCAGTGAAAAGGTGACGTAGATTAAGAAAACCCTATCACCTAACATGAATTTAAAAGCACTGCTTCTTTTTTACCTATTGCTTCTTACATTCTTCCCATGTAGTACAGCCCTATTAAACATGAAATGTTCACTAATAATTCAGGATCTTTTAAATAAAATGGCTGATGTGGGAGAAAACGTAAAGGACACTGTGTTTTGATTTGTTATTCTGTTTTTGCCTAGGAATATGTGTCAGCAGCTACATGAATAATTTTTAATTTTGAGGACTTGAAACTCACCCTGAGGACTCCCATTCGAAAGAAAGGATCTTCAAAATGAAAAGAAGAAAATAGTGAAAAGACAGCAACGTTATGGCTGTCATTAAGCAACAGCTGCTAGTTGTATTATTAATCAAAATTGAATGCAGAAGAAAAAAAACTTATTAGATTTTGACAAGCAGCCTAATGCAGTACTTGGTGAATGCAGTGGATACCCCACAACAAAGGTTCATGGGGGTTAGAGTGTTTGTAAAGTCCTGCCGGGGAGTCTCTATTCAAAGGTGGACAAGATTCCTGTGAAATCAAAGTAAACCACCTTCAAATGAAAGATATCTGTGGGTCTTTTGCTTCTTGTAAGGTTAGCTGGTCGAGACATATACAGTCAATTCCATTTATTTCAGTGTTTGCTTGAAGATAGGTGGTAATGGGTATCTGACATATAAATCAGTAACAAATTACTACACCTGGAGACTGCTCCTATGAGAAACAAGACATTCATTACTTTGCATTTCTTTCAAGAACAGTACATCCTGAGAGAAGCACAGGGATGGTAAATGTGTATCACTATCTCCTCATGACATATGGAAAAGTCACAGACTAATCAACTATATTTAAAGTTGCCTTTTTTTTTTTTTTTTTAAATTTTGATTTGCATCTGCTCTTCTTCGAAAAGAAGGAACTCCAGAAATGGATGCTTCAAAAGGTTTAAAAATTTACAGATGTTGATTAAGGTACATTTGCCTTTTTTTTTTTTTTTTTTTTTTTTTTTTTAAGCAGTCCATTTTTAAAAATTCCACTTGCAAGATCTTTATCATGGAAATACTACCAGGGAAAAAGAAGATTTTAACTGAAGAGAAGCAGAAAGACAGAATTTACAAGAATGATGAATATCCAAAAGCTATGTCAAGAAACAGTGTTTTAAAAACAATTACACAAGCCAAATTCATTTGTCCTACACATGTATTTCATGTTGTATTGCACTCACTCTCAGTTTTCTGATTTAATAAGAAATTATCTGAACAAGGAGATGGTGTCTCAAAGTGAATAAATCAGCATGTTGAATACAAAATGAAGAGTTCTTATACTTACATGTATAACTATGTTAAAATTATTAACAATATAGCATAATAGTAGTCCTTCATGTTCCGAAGTAACATTATTTTTTGATACGTTTTTTATTTACTTTCACGATAGTTCACAAATGAGGTTTTTACACCAGCAATTTATAACCTTATAATTAATCATTTGACATGGCAAAAATTACAAAAAAGTAATTTTAAGATACCTTATAGCATTTTGTAATACATTGTATTATTTCTATTATCTTGTTATACTTTGCAAGTGTTGTTTTTGTGAAACTCCAGCAGAATTTACTGCACTACACAAATTTGAGGTTAGAAGAAAAATTTTGGAGTAATTTTTTTTTTTAAATTATATATTGTACTTTATGTCAATTTTTTCAGAATCAGAAATAACATATGTTAACATATATTATCAAGATCCTTGGAGAAAGTATCACACCTGAACCAAAGGTTTACTAAAACAGAGGTATATTAAAAAAAAAAATCCAGAAGCACCATTAGCTGAATACATAGTTCTGTTAAAAAAGAACAGGTTACATTTTTTCTGATTTTCCAAATTTAAAGCAGTTTTTTTCTTTTTTTTATTCTCTTCAAAAGTGCAAAGTAAGCCAGGTATTTGCCATACAAATTTCCACTTTGAAAATGGAGGCTTCTTCTCTAGAGCACAGGAGGGTACTGTGTTTAAGTAAAAGCAAAGGATTACACAAGTAAATATACTTGTATGTTCTTTTACAAATGATTAATCCATTTCACTATGATAGTGACTTTTAATCAGAACTGATCACAAGCGGATTAAAGCCTACCTTTGGAAAATTTATCCAAGTGACAGGATCTACATTGTTACCAGTTCTTGCCATTTCATGTCGAAGACAAAAAACCTAGAGAAAACCTCATCATAGGAGTGATTTCTGAGGAAGAAACAGCCTTAGCTCCTGAAGTACCTTATTTTATTTTCATCTTCAAGTAAAGTGAAGTTTAACTCATATGGTGTTTAGATATACAGGGAATTGTTGCATTTTCTGCCTGAACACTTTTAGATGCAATCTACTGATCTAAAACGTGTTTCTTGAAAGAATAGTTTGTGAGAGAACAAAACTTCATTTAATCTACCTTCTTCCCTTAGAACTGCTCCCATGATAGCTATATGTGCTTCTGGGACTACAAGTGCTTTACTAAATTCCAGCAAGGCTGCTACTCTTGCACCTTCCCTAGTGTTATAGATGGAATTGAACTTTTCCTTGCAGACATCATAAGCATGCTATCAAAATACTATCTAACAAAAATATAGAGAATTTTTTGGACCAGTTAAGGAAATAGGAAGAGGACCAGCAACTTTACAATACTTTAATATTGTCATCATGACCATTAATATAATAGAAAATTTCATGATTTAATCCTGAAGAGTGTACCAAGAGGAAAGCAAGAAATGTGAAAAGAAAAAAAACCCACTTCCTTAGGGCCCTAAATTGTAGACTGCAGACTGGGTTTTGCCCCTTGCAATGGGTAGCAAACAGAAACCTGCTTCTCCCTCTTCTAGCATGAGAATTTTCAGGGGCTTTACCTAATTCTTTAAATATTGCATGTAATGGCTGGGAATTTGAAAAGTTTTTTTTTTCTTTTTTCCTGAGGGATGGGTTTTGATAATAGGTTTTAAACTGTGAAGAAAAACAACTATCTTACACACCTTTGTTGACAACAACACTTGCAACACTGTCAGGGTACCAGAGGGGCTGGCATCTTCTGGGGTCAGAGGCAAGAGGGTCCTCAGCTGGGTGATGGCAGAGCCTGGCAGATGGGGCCTGTCCCACCCCCAGCAAGGGGCAGGGAGCTGGAGGCACCAGAGCCATTCCACTCACAGGCATTGGGTACCTCCCTGGGGACAGGGGTCTGGGGACAGGGACAGGCCAACTCAGCCAGGTTAGTCAGACCAAGATGCTGGTTAAAGCAACTCTCAGCATAAAAAATGCCAACTAACTCTAACAAATTAAGCCAGAGAATGTATGTCTAAGCAAAGACAAGTGAAAAAAACCCAAACAATACTAAATAGAATCCTCTCACAGAAATACAGAGTCTCAGGAAGGTATAGTCTCACCTAAATTTTAAATTCACAAATATGCTGGCAACTCATAAAGACCATCACAAAGATGTGAGATACATTTGCTGGTTACTGTGTTTGATCGTAGCTTATCTTCAGGCTCACAAACCAGAGAAAGCCCACAATAGTGCTTTTGCTGCTACTCCTGGGCTTGACGAAGTCAGCAAGGGCATAAAAACACACTCTGGGGCAAATTCAGAAAAGATGGACACCACCTAAGGGAAACCAACTAACCTTATTGTCAGGCTGTGTTCCCCTTTTATACAAACAGTGATGGTGTGAAGGCATCAGAGTGGAATACTGAAGAGAAGTCAAATTCTGTCCTACAGGTGGTAAATGTCAAATTTCCTGGACACATCACAAGTTACTTGGCGTTTTCTGAAAGTAATTTCTTTTTCCCTTTCTATTCAGATAAGAATTGAATTATAAAAGTTCCCCAAATGTCATCTTTGTTGTTAGCATATTGTAAAACTAGTGTAAAATGGGTTTGTAAATACCGTGTGCTTGTTTGTTCTTTTTAAGTGGATGGTCAACAGATATGGAGGTTGTGTTAATTTTATAAAGTGTTTGTTTTTTCTTAGGAGCTCAACTGCAGCTGAAAAATTTTTGCTAGGTAATATTTCTTGAGAAGAATGTCTTCATACATAACCTTTGGCAAATCGTTATCATCATACTAGCTTTTTGTTCTGCATGGTTTATTACAAGACGTTATCATGTCTTTTAATTTTTATTATATTTATATAACACAAATTACATTTATTTTGAATGTAACTGAAAATGTATGCATTGTTCTAAAAGATGAAGGCTGATGGGAAAACAGATGGATGCATATTTATTGATCTAATGTAGATTATACATTAATTCTGAGAGTAGCTATGTTTTTAAATCACAAGAGTTCCACTCCAGCATGAATTAAATATAAAACCTCAAAATATGAAACACATAAATGTGACCTTACTGAAGCTTATTATTAAAGTAATAACATTATTAACACAATATATCTGTTAAAAAAACCCCAAACCAACATAAAAGAGATATGCAAGAAGTTAAGCCATTTTAAAAAAAAATATAACCAGCGTGTCTCCAACACTAAGCAGGCATTTTAGCATTACTAAACTGTAGGTAACATAGCTCCTGGAAGAGAACTTCAGTGCTGCTTTGTTTCATTTTCATTGCCACTACAAAGTTTCATTGTCATCCTTTAACACCATTTCTAAAATTATTATCCTCAACAAGAGCAATACCCACAACAGCTTGTGAAAGGGAAAATTAAATTGGAAAAGGGAAATGTGGATTGAGTAGAGATGAGTTTGATTTAGGGTATCTCTGCAAAGTTCAACTTAATGCTTTGCTCTGTATCCTCATTTCAGGCCCTTATCCAAAAATTTAGGGGAGAAAAAAAAGATACAGTGTTCCAGTAATTCTTTTTTGTAGAACTAGAGATGCAAATAATAACCTATTGTCTAGAAGAAGGACACTTGTTAGCAGAATTAAAGACAATAAATTCAATGCTTAATTTCAAAACAATAAAGATTGATCTGTAAAAGTATTGCTGACATGTGGACTGGTCCTTAGGGGTAGAGCCTTTAAACAATCTAATGCATTAATCTTCTGAGTCAATGTCCTGGTTTAGCTCATCCCCGTTGAGCTAAAAGTTACAGTAATGTATTTTTTGAAATCTTATTCATTCCCTTTCCCTAAAGTTAAGCACATTTTATCACACATGTAATTTCCACACTTTGGATGGATTAGCCTTCCTTATTTAAAAAGAGAGAACCTAAATTAATGGTTCATATATCCCTTTTGTAAAGTTCAAAGACACGGAGATAAATGTGTTCATAAAAGTAATTCTATTCTGGAAAAACAGGCATTTTAGAGACACTCGCAATGTAATGCTTTTCTCACATCAAGACCTTTAACATTTCTAATAGATATAGCACAGTATTTTAGACCTTACAAATACAGCAAACTCCTTAAAATTCTCGTTACATCTGAAAAGATGTGAATGTCTAGAAGTATGAAAAGTCAGTCTTAACAAACATTAATATTAGGAACCTTTTCCAATGTCCAATAGAATGTAAAAGAAAAACCTGGCAATAGTGAACGGATTACATGACTGTGCATATCTCACTGCTTTCAGTCCAGGACTTCAAATCTGGTTACACAAATAAAGACAGTGCTTCACCTATGTATTGATCTTGGCTGGAATAGCTAATTTTCACCATAGAAGCTCATATGGTGCTGTTTCGGCTCTGTGACCCAAGCAGCGCTGATAACAGAGGGATGTTTTAGCCTTGTCAAACAGTGCTTACACAGTGGCAAAGTCTTTTCCGCTTCTCACACCACTCAACCAGCAAGAGGGCTGGGTGTGCCCAAGAAGCTGGGAGGGGACACAGCTGGAACAGCTGACCCCAACTGATCCAAGGGACATCCCACATCACATGATGTCACACTCAGCAATAAAAGTGGGGGCAAAAAGGTGTAAGAGAGGGCACTTGGAGTAATGGCATTTGTCTTCCCAAGTCACTGTAACATGATGGAGCCCTGCTTTCTTGAGGATGGCTGAACAGCTGCTTGCCTATGGAAAGTGGTGAATTAATTCCTCCTTTTACTTTGCTTATGTACATGGCTTTTACCCTCCCTATTAAAACATCTTTATCTCACTTGCATCTGTCCTATTCTCTCCCCCATCCCATCATGTGGGGAGTGAGCAGGTGGCTGTGTAGGGCTGAGCTGTCTACTGGGGCTATCCCACAATAAGTGGTCATTACATTTTAAATGTAAAAATATATCTGTGTATTTACAGATGAAAGGTTATAAATAAATATATAGAGACAAAAACATGTCTACCAACAAAAGGAACATAATAACCATATTACAGCAGTCCTGATTAAGGAAGTCAAGATGATATTATGACCTGGGGACTTGTCAGGTTTTTTTGTTTGTTTTTGTTTTTGTGGGGTTTTTTTGTTTGTTTGTTTGTTTGTTTTTTTCTTATTTGAGGATAACTTGTGGCTGGGCAACAGCAGATATTGCCCACAGTAATTGTTCACAACACCACATGGTAAAAGAATAACACAGAAACAAACAAAAGTGGATCAATCAAGGAATAGTTTCTTCCCTATTTCTGAAATTAATCTCCAATATACATGGTCCTCATAAGAGAGGAAAAACAAGTTTAGAACATCAGGCAACCTTTTTGCCCTAACTTTTCTGCCTCCTATGCCTGTCATTTTTAACTGTGATTGGGAGAGATGGTGTTGCTGGGTGTCAAGCAAAGAAAGTACAGCGCCAGAACACTGGTCCTGGTGAGTGATCAATCCATCTTGTGCTCCTCAAAGTCTGCTCCAACAGATAGACTATATTATCTCCTAGGGGCAGATGGCAAAAATTACATCAGGATACAGAGGAAGGACGATGTCCCAGCAAATATCGGTCACCATAAGAAGTACTGAACTAGATTGCACAGAACATTTTGCCCTTCCTCTTTGTACACTTTTGATTAGCAAAGGCCCTTCTGTGTGGTTTCCATGCAAGCGGAAAACAAGGCCTAACAACAAGGTTTTTAGTTGTACCAATACTCTCATAAAGTCTTCCACTGTACCAAAACAGAGTCCTTAGAAAACTAGTTCTTAGAGTTATCCTTAGAATGACTCTTGGGAAAACTCTAAAAAATCTTCAACACACCAGAAAACTGTGAGAATTAGGTCCATTGTTCAGAGTTTTTCTTACAAGTGCCAAAACTGTAGGTGTAGAAAATCCAATATTTACTTAAAATTGAAAGCAGAAGACATTACAATATTTATTTACTCTTAGCTGAGAGCTAACAGATGACACTCTCAAAGAAGTTTTTATGACAGTATTTTCAGATGAAGCATATATTTCTGTTCCTTTAGGAATGCAGAAGTGCATTGTACAAGTACCTGGCAGAATTAGAAGAAAAACATAAGACTCTTTCAAATGTGGAGTTTGAATTTTTAGTGATTCTCTCATCAACAAAATGTAGACTTTGGCAAAGGTCTACACTAGAGATGTAATTTCTTTTACAACATTTCAGAAATTCCTTGAGGGAAATTAAACATAGGAAAACCTGAATATGGAATACTGTTCTTAGAACTTCAAGGTAGAATTTCAGTCCCCATGTACAAAATAGATTTCTTTTAATCCTACACACTGTTAGCAAGACTATCACTCACTAAATTTTCAAATTGATTTTTCACTATGACCTCACCCTGATCCTGAGTAGAAACCAATGACAAGCAAAATTCAGTGGTTCCATCATAGATACTTCCTTATCTAGCTCAAACAGAATGTGTCAGCAAAATTTTATGCTTGACAAACCTTGTGGTGAAGAAATTTTTCCTAATATCCAATCTTAATCCTACCCTGGTCACTTCGTGGCCACTTCCCCTTGTCTATCACTTGTTATGTGCAAGGAGATACAAACTTTCACCTTTCTACAACCTCCTTTCAGGTAGATGAAGAGAGTGATAAGGTGTGCCCTGAACCTCCTCTTCTCCAGGCTAAACAACCCCAGCTCCCTCAGCCGCTCCTCATAAGAATTACACTCCAAGCCCTTCAAAAAGCTTTGTTGCCCTTTATTATTATTGCACTGTGTCCAATAACAGTTTAAAAGCCCATGCGCAAAACTGTGATAGAGGAGGTGAAGGTTACTTTAAGACCACTACAGGAACATGGGAATCAGCTGTGGGGTCTCAGTTGTGGATTTCAGGGGTTGTCATAAGGTATTCCTTTACAGCAGAAGCACTCATTTATGTAAGATACTGCTATAGTCCTGTAAGGTTATTTATATTATATTGGAGCCTCTCAGCATGAAGAAAATAGGTAAACACAGGACTCCATTTTCATATTCACTTAGCAATCTAATATGAACCAACCCGTGTATCAACAGGGTAATTAACTCACGTATTAACCCTCGTAAACATGATCATTTTAAACAGATTCATTAAGATATTTCAACCAAAAGAAGTAAAAATTTTTAACAGGCAAAATAAGGATGCTTATTCAAGAAAGTGTCAGAAATTGACTTCTGAAATTATTTTCTTAACTGATGTGATATTCTAAGTACACAGGGACACAGGGTCATGAAATACCTTATACTTGAATAAGCACAATAGATTCTTGTCTGGGATACCATGACAGGCTGTTCTACTAAAGCATGCAAAGGGTGCTCTTCCTTTTTACACTGGAAAGTATTAAAAAAACTTAATTTTAATAGAATCCATCAATTAATTATATTTTTAAGCATTAGTGTTTATTTAGCAGTATTAAATCTCTGAATAGCTTGATAAACAATACATTTTTCTTCTTTTGCATTGGAATACACATGCAGCTTTAATATTACACTCTATTTATTATAACATCACAAAATCTTTCATTCCCATATGAACTATGCCCAAAAACTTCTAGAAAAGGATAAGAAGAGATACAGATGTGGACAAAAGCCCTGAAAATGAGGGGTGGTTAATTGGTGTTTATGAGGCTCATCTCTATATTTGGAATCTCTATATTCAGCCACTGACTACATTTACCATTTGTATTGTGCTCTCAGTCAGGAACTAAACTAGATAATCAGTGAATACGTCATTTCTTGTAGGGATCCTTGAAGCAGAACTGTTGCTCATATTTTGTAAGACAGAAAGCAGAAGGAGATCAACACTCTTCTCACACTTCATGATTAGCCTGGACTAATTTGCAGTGACATTCTTTGATGAATAGAAATACATATTTATTTACTATGTAATATCTTAAAGTAAAAAAAAAACAACCAATCATACCTGATTAACATCTTTATAATATTACTGCTGTAACAGCAGAACATCATAAATAAAAATGTCTAAAGGGTTTTTTTCACATTCAATTCAATGACAAATATGTTTTTCATCCCACCAATATCTACATTTAAATTCAAAACTGTAATGAATGGTTTTATCTCTTATTTTATAAGAGTTACAGCAGAACTGCTGATATTAAAGGACTGATTTGAAAGTTCAGAGAGACTAATGTATCTGAGAAGACCTGTGTGTAGCTAAGATACTCCAGAAATGGTTTACCAAATAAGCAATAGAACTGGACTGCAGGTTGCACCTGCATTCCCAAAGCATGTGGCAATTGAAAGTGGGCTGCTATAGCTGGTAGAAAAAGCTCACATTTGAGGTTTTCTCAGAAACAAAATGAGCTCTCAGGGCGGGGTTACCAGCCAAATGTTAACTGTTGCTGTTTGATGAGCCATACTTCACTTAAGGAAAGAACAAGCAGGGATAGATCCTACATCAAGTTTATGAATCAAAAGACCTCATGGTTTGGGAAAGGTGGGAAATTGAATTTCCAATTAAAACTCCCAGGAAAAGTTTTCTTATATTTGGGCATTTCAAAAGATATTCAAACTTTGGAATGGGGATGTGGGGAAGGTGTACGTGAAAAGGTGGGAGTGGGGGAAGGAGTAACCACATTAAAGCACTATGTATATGAATAAATTATTTGTTCTACTCTTCACTAATAACTCCAATTTTTAATTTATTTTATTTTTACAGTGAAGTGTTTTCTGGTGTTCTCTGAATATTCTAATTTTAAAAAAAAAAACATATAATCCTATATACATAATCTTTGCAAATGTACCTGAGATCTGGACATTGACTTCTTCCCTCTCTTTTGTCAGCATTATTAGTACATACTTATTTATAAAATTTCAGCAGAATATTTTCCTGCAATTGGAGTGGAAAGCAAACAGGAGTCAGTAGAGGCTATTGCAGGTAATTATTAGTTACATAACTAATTAGTATTATATCCCACAGCTAATTACCAAATGTAATTAATAAACACAAATACAAAACTCTTCCTAAAAAGACTTTGAATTGAAAGGATTTTGGAAGTCTTAAGCCTTTAGGTTATGTACGGACAATAGTTCTGACATTCACAGTCAAAATGACACAGTTCCAACAAATTTCTATGCACAGAATTTACAATTTTTCCCCAGGGGAAAACAAAACAAAGCAACACACACGTCCTAGAGCCAATCAACAGATAAGCTAGATCGTTGGTAGCCTGATAGAGACAAGTTTGCTGCAGATCCCTATTTTTAATCCATGATTTAGAAGCAAAATGAGGTCAAGGGGTGTTCTCTCAAGACACACATACAGATGCAAGACATACACACAACAGGTGACATGCAGATAGAACCATCCAGCACTCAAACACACATGGCACAAACAGCCTCATTCTTCTCTGGCTGACCAGGAGAAAGGATGATTTGTAACTGGAAAGATGCTCACATAGCGTGAATCACTCCTGTAACTTGCCTTAGACATTATCCAGTAGCTAGCACCTGGATCAGCAGAGTTCCCACTTGGTGCCACATGGACAGACAGCTTTGAGGCCTGCAGCTCCCCTCCAGCTGCAGGTACAGACCCACTTTTAATCCTGGACATGCTCACACATCCCCACTCAACTCAAGCAAATTTTTGATCCCCCAGGGCTTGACACAGTGTACAGTAAAAGCACCTGGACCTATTGGGCACCCAGTGCCCAATGATATCCCCACATACACATTATGAGCTCCTAGTAGCTGGCTTTGGCAATGAGGCTATCCAGGAGCTGCCTCCAGGCTCCCTGGTCTCCCCTTGACTCATGCACAGAGACACAGAGCTGCAAACAGGGCTCTCATTCAACGCACAGTTGCTCCAGACTGGTCTAGAATTCTTGGCCCCTCCAACAGCTGGCTTGTCAGCCTTCTGGTCTGGACTTTCAGTCACATGGATATCCATAATCCAAGCCACTCATCCAACTTGCTGGCTACTCTAGCCTGAGACCTTGTAGGGATCCCACACTGGCATAGACACCCATGCAATACACACATAGTCTGCATTTTCCAGTTTGCTGGCACCAGATCATGCTCTAGCTGGCACACAGAATCATGCTCTAGCTCCAGCTGTTGGCATTTAAACCTCCACAAAAACATGCATACAAGAGAGACCCTTTACTCAGGAAAACAGTGAGAAATGGAGAGTAATAAGACACAGGACAAACTGCTGGTCAAGGACAAGGCATGACCAAACAATGGTGCTGAGCAAAGCCTGTTTGCTCATGGATGGCCCCTTTTATCTTCTTATTCCCATATTATCACCTGCTTTTCCCTCCCTAATCTAACTCAATCCCTCCCATTCCCTGCCTATGGTCCTTCCTCTAAACATCTAAGAATAAGTCTATGCAATTCCATGTAGTTCTTCTCTGCATCTCATAATGTGTCCCATACCCCTGGCAGGAAGTACTTCTCTCAGTCTGAAGGGCAATCAGGGCAGCATTTCCTTTTGATTCCTCTTGATGTGTTTCAGTCCTGGCGCATGGGGCTGAGGCTGTCATGGAACAGCCCTGGGAGGAGCCTGAGCTTGAGTCTAATTAAGACAGAGGATTTACTCTCCCTGAACTGCACCTCTGTCCCATTTTGGGTGTGTGGAGAAGAGCCTTTTGTCAGATAAGTTAGCAAAGGTGTTTTTCTGCCAAGAAAAAAAAATTTTCTACTTCAGAGTTTGTTATTTAGTGTTGGTGCTTTATTATGTTTTAAATGTATGGGTTCTATAATCTTTTTTAAACTATTCTAAACTAAGCTTCTAAAAATCTGTAACTTTAACATATTCAGATAGTAGGTTGTCTAAAATCAAATATAGGTAGGACTAAGGTAGAAGACTTCTTACAAAAGTAATCACACTAGAGCTATAAACACCTTAATATGTGCTTCTGATAGCTCTAAGAAGCTCTACTAATTGTCAATATCCTTAGGCTTCACAAACATTATATTCAGTCACGAATGTTGGGACCTTCCTCTTTCCTTTTTTTCTTCTTTTGGTCCTTCCTTGTTGTAAAGGAAGTTTGTGCATGTCAGTGTAAATTCAGAGGACATCCAGATAAAATACAGTTGAGATGGAATTGAACAATTGAGGTGTTATGAAAAGTAGGTCACAGAAATGCTTGCAAATTCAGAAGAGTGATGTCTTTAGAAAATGAGTCTTAAACCCGAGAATCTCAAAGTGAAATTTCATAGTGAAAAACTCTATTTTTCAAGACTTTCCCATCATTTCCAATATTCTATTTCTTCCCATTATATCATGCCAAATTAAATTATCTGCTATTCTACAATTATAAAAAGCCAGCTTATAAAACCAAAAAAGCTTTCTCCATGTCTACTTACCTCATTTTCATAGACTAAGGTATCAGAATAATTTTCATATTCTAGACAAATATTTAAAAAAAAATCAAGTTCATAAAGTGTTATTAAATCCCTGTCAAAGCCTAAGGCCTGAGAGTGAAATACACTTCCATCTGCTTTCCTTATGGCATAAAGTGATGTAACAATACTATTTCTTTTGTGATACAGACTTGATACTGAGAATATTCCTTATGATTCTTCACTGACTGAATAGCAGCTTCAGACTACAAGTTCCACACCATTATAAAAAACAAAAAATGCAGACCATTGCCTCAGAGTGTTGAAACAGAAATAGATATATAAAACAGGGTTGCATTTCTAAGTAACACAAGGGTAGAGAGGACTGTACCACTGATTTTCCATAACTCTTACTTGTTAACATGTACCCAAGAGTAGTTTTCACCTGTGCACCCAGTACTTTGCCAGACTGTTCTCACACATGGCTGGGTAAGGTGTATGCCAAAACTGTGCACGAAACATGAAGTATATATGAACAGGTCTGCACCAGGTTTCAATACCAGCACCTTATATAGTCCTCCAACATGATCCTGTCAGGCTTTGCACCCTTAGGCCTTACTAACATGAGCTCATGAATTTATAGAACATTCTAGATTGAGAGAGACTTTCCTCAGGGTGTCATGGAGTTCAGTCTCCTAATCAAAGCAGGACTAACCTTGAAGCCAGCTGAGATGGCATAGATACACTTCTCCTGTAATGAAGCAAAGGCACACCTCCAAGTACCACAGAGATTAACGTACACAAGCAAAGAAACTTGAATGCAAAAAAACATTAAAAAGAAAACTATTTACACTTCACTTCGGATTATCTTAAAAATCACTATTTCCTACAGTTAATTAGGGGAAAATACACTGTTAAGTGTATGTTATTTCTCCCACTCAATATTAAAGCTCTGATATAGATCAGGAAAAACAGTTACCAAATTCAGATTAAAAAATATACTTTTTAAAATTGTATTTCCTCATTATTGAGGAGTAGAAATACACAGTAAAAATGTATAATCATATTAATATTTAAGATCATGCTCTTCAGAAAATCCAAAACTACTAACAATTCCCAACCCCAAAAGAGTTTTCTTCTGTCTTTAAGTAAACCAATTTGGATACATTATACATAACTTACATTTTGTGGAAAAAAAGAAATGGTGATGCATAGAGTTTAAGCATAAATATTTCATTTCATTCTACTTCTCAAATCATAGAATAAATTGTTAATATTACAGTTTTAAAAATACAATAATAATAATAATTTATTTTGTTGAAGCACACATTCAATAATCCTCCCGAGCCTATCCTTTGGGCAAAACAAAACATTTTAAATCATAGTGTATTAGGCATACTTGAATCACTTTGTAAACAGAGGCTTGAAAAGATGAAAGAGTGCTATTCCAGTTTGGCTGAATGGCTCACATCATGACACGATGCAGAATTAATTCTGTACACAGTAGGCTCCCTTTAGTACTCAGCAAAACACAGCAACTCCTAAATTTCATAGTGCTAAAGTAAAAAGCAGAATATAAAAGGAATTAAAAAACCAAAAATGCCACATGTCTGCATTTTGTTTGTTGGATTTTGTCTACCAGACTTAAACAACTGCAACATATTAGCCAAATCCCACTGACAGAAATATAAAATACCCACCTGTTTTGGGATC
This sequence comes from Oxyruncus cristatus, assembly GCA_013399855.1. Lineage (NCBI taxonomy): Eukaryota > Metazoa > Chordata > Aves > Passeriformes > Cotingidae > Oxyruncus > Oxyruncus cristatus. Next base: position 264,928 of record VXAY01001838.1, read on the forward strand.
AACTGAGAAATATGGCTGTCCCTGAAGAATACTGTACACTACTCTGGCGCTGTTTCCATATGTGGGGTCATCTGCATCTGTGGCTGTCACCTGTAGAACAGATGTACCTGTATATACAGGAAAATAAAAATTAATTAGTAATAAATATAATTTTATGATAAATATTTTCAAATGCATTTTTGAAACCTCTACAGTCCTCACATGCTACAATTGAGAGATTAATAACATTTTCTGTATCTATTATTATACTACCATATTTTAAAGGAAAACTAATTATACTAATTTGTAAAAAATCTTTTTGTCTTTCTCTATATATATATGTATATGTAAATTAACTACATACATATACACACAAACAGTAATGACATAGCATGCATATTTATGCACGTTCATACACATAGACCTCAAACTTGGATATTGTTTTCTGAATAACTGAAATTTATGGACTTCAGGATTATCTTCATCCACAATACAAATGAATGTTGAAGTATTTAAAATAAATTCCATAAATGCCCCCATATCAATAAAAGATGCTAAGCGAATAAAAAATCTAGCTATTTGAAGGCATCAAAGATCTCAAAAACTACTAGAACCCTGATAAGGATCCAAACTGGACAACTATTTTTGCGCTAGTAATAAAAACCACTCGAATGTCAAAAGGCGGGATAAGTTATGACAACATTTTTTAGAATATAAAATGTGTAAGTAGTGCACAGATACAACGGAGACAAGTGATTTTACTTTTTACTGTATTTTCCAAGATGTTTAATGATGACTCTTTTTTGCTATCACTGCCAAACACTTCACATAATTAATGAGTAAATGAAAGATTTCATGTTAATAAAGGTTCAGCCTTCATTCCACTTGTTTATCCTTCTACAGACACATCTTTCTACAGGCTCCTTTGGTCCAGCATCAAAATACCAGAACAATAATAACAGAACAGGATGCTGTCTGTAACTCTGCATCTGAAAATGGCTTCTCAGCTAAATAAACCACTGAGGCATCACCTCCACTCTGGGGTGTTCAATTTCACATCTTAGTTGTGAGGAGAAGTATGTTTTTGAATTGAAGCCCTTGATCTCCTCTACTTGTTGTACTTTGATTTGCCTCCTGAAACAGTTTCAGAGCATGCTAACTAGATTTCTTCAGATGAAACTAAACCAGGAGATGTGCTTTAGCAGCACACCTGATTTATTCTGACTGCTAATAGGCATGTAGTCTTAGAGATCAGAAAAGTGTTAATCTGAAATAGGATTTCCCAAAAACATATGGCGGGGTCATCGGTTCCTCAGTTCCAAATGTTTAACTTCCTAGATCAATTTCCATCGCACAGATGTTGATGTGCACACCCTCAGTGTATAGTGGAAATAGAAGAATCTAAAATCATGGAGTATCACTCAAGGTCCAGCAAACTAAGCATGCAAATCTTCACACTTTCTTCACTCTTTGAGAAACTCTTCTCTCATTTGTGTCAGGCTAACTTGGATACCAAGAGTTGCTGTTTTTATCTCTACTGGAAACTTAGTAAAACATATGGCAGATGTGTCTGCATACTTAAACATAGTGTCTTCTTTTCTCTGAGAAGCCCAAATGTATACAGTCTCATAGATAAATATATTCACAAAGCAGATATAAGGATATCTTGATGAATTTGAAGTTGAATACTGTAATAAAATCCTGCTAGCACTGGGGCTGGAGGCTGTTCATAGTTATTCAGATGTTAATGGTAAAAGTAACTATTACTGCATTTGTGTTTATGTGGAAAGGTAAACAAATATGAAATAGTTTGTGTATTTTGTTTTCAACTGTTCTAGGAATCTATTCAGCTGTATTTATTTGCTATCTAAACAGAATAAGAGTTCCTGCAAACCACATCAGGTCACTTCAAAGAACAGACAATGTATTTTTCCTCATTCTATAGCTTATTGAAATGGTGTAATGATGTATTTCTGTAACTCAGTTTGCCAATAATTTCTAATTTGAGAGGAACTTGTATGTTTCAATCTTGTGGAATCATTGAAGTCTAATAGGTTATTGATAAACAATGATTTTATTTTATTTTTGTAATTGCATAGAGCAAAAACAGGTATAGTCAGTCACCTACTGGAGTTTGCTATCCAGAATGCTGGGCAACCTCCGTACCTTTTTATCTATAGATTTTCCTGTTTCCAGGAAAACAGTTACCACCAGGGTGAGTTTCCATTAGCACTTTTCCCCAGAATCCTAGAAAATTGAAATGGATGAACAGATTTTGGCTATTTCAGAAGAAAGTACCAGAAATACTGAGATTTCATAGTTCTCTCATCCTTGGAAGACTTTCTTCTCTCTCCTTATTTTAAAAAGTAAAAAAGAATCTGAGAGGTTGTATTGCTCATTGATGTGGGACAAAAGAAACAGGAACAGAAAAAGGGGATATCTCACATAAGCAGCTGACAGGTCATTTTAGCATAAATGGAATGCCACTGTACCTTAAAATTTGCCACAGTGATTTTCTAATACAACTGTATCTCTCTCTCAAGCAACACTTGATAATAGTAATTTAGTATTGAATAGTGGCAAAGTGTTCTCTTTCTACCTAAAAGAACACTTAGAATCACAAATTTTAACTCAAACTCCCACCCTACTTCTCAAACTCACATTCAGTGAAGCTTAATTTTTTCACTATCTCATGCTCAGCATTTTGTAAAATATCCCCACATGGGCCTTTTGCCTTACTCTTGACTGATGTTTTGAGCACTGACGAAAGGCAGCTTGTGAAAGCTGCAGGTTAGAATGCCTTGCAAGAAAAAAGGTACAGAGGCTACCTTTGCCTTCCAACTACTCCTTTCAAAGTTAGCATCATTCAGGCTCATCGGCATGATGGACAAATCATAATTCCAGATACTTTTGTACCATTTAGATGCGGCATCATTTTTCATTGTTGAGTTACACGTAATGAAGGATTTAGACAGAGAAGTATAAAGTACAGCTACCTTGCTATTTTAAATGTTAACAAGCCTGACAAAAATAATCTGATACAAAAGATAAGGGTCTAATTTCTCTGGAGACTGCAGGAGAGATATGAACATCAGACCCAGAGGCATACCTTCCATTCTTTCTTCACTAACTTACTGTGAAAATGCCTGTCAAGAAAACCTCAAAATTTTGCTATGAAAGCATTTTGTCACTTCAGTTAGGCAATAAAAAGGACTTTTTTTCCCCAAAGTGGAGTCTCTACTTACTCAGAGTATAACTTCCATTACACATGCTTTCCCACTACATGTCAGGGATTACATTTGGGAATTCTGTTTCCTTAATTAATGCTTTATACAGAACTATAAAACATGTCTGTATGCTCTGAACATCACTCTGTAAGCTTTGCCCTTTTTGTGTCAAAAAACCATAAGGACTATTTAATTGGGGAACCAAACTGTAGTTTTATTCAAAGTACATTCCTCTGTTTTTCCCTTTTTTTTAAACATATTTGCAATAAAATTTTTAAATGTTATATATCAAACAAAAGATGAAAGGAAATACTTCAATTTGTCTCTTTGAAGACAAATTTTTAATATTTAATGAGGCAGTTCAATAAAATATATCTGTTGAGAATGCAAATCTGTATGTATGACTTTCCATAGTTTGCTATACTATTAAAATCTCAATTGGATCAATATTGAACAAAAACTAAAAGAAGTGACAAGAAGGTGAAGTTTAATGGACACAGGGATTTCCTGCTTAACTAACTTAATTCTGAGTATAGTCTTAAAACACTAATGAGTCAACAAAACATGATTTAGTTTCACAACACAGGAAGTTAAACAGGCACTTCTAATAAACATGAATATTGTCTTCCAGATTATCCGTAATTATGACTGCCTCACATTATAATACCCTGGAAAGAAGTTCAGAAAGTCCACTATATCTGTTAATTTCTTAGGTAGAATTTATTGATAATACTCTTCTTACCGCAGAATCACAGAATGGTTTGGTTGGAAGGGACCTCCAGAGGTCATCTAGTCCCACCTCTAAATTACCTCAGCATTAAAAGCTTAATATGCAGAGTTTCACTCATTTTGCAGCTGACAATTAACACATACGAACATCCTTTACTGATAAAAAAAATTTCTTATTTCCTTTTAACTTACATAAAGATGAGTTTCAGAAACCTTAAAAGAGGCCACAGAGCTGTCAATGAAACTGAGTTTTTTACACTGCAGAAAAAATAATTTCAGATATAAACCTTGGTTCTTGAGCCAACTTTAAGGAAAAAGGTTCAGTGGAGGCAAGGAATAGGTGTTTTCTTTCAGCTCTTTCAGAATAGTACATAAAGGGTAAAGTATGTTCACTTTGTGTCACGGTGAACACTGTGATCTAATATTTGGAAAAAAAATTAAGAAAACTTACCTGTACTTTCCTGTCAGTGACCTTAAAAAAAACAAAGGCTATGAAAGTTCTTCAGCTTTTACAACTAGATTAAGAAAAGTTCAAATTGTCGGAAAATACCACCTAATATCTTGAGGAGACAAACAAGAACCTGCTGCTGATGCTAAACAACATAATGGAGATGAGAAACAACACCACTCAGCATGAGAACTGTTGCAGAGACACAGTAACATTGAAAGGTCATGCTGATCATGGGAAAACCATAAGAAATTTTTAAAGTAGTGAAGCATCCTTAGAAAGTCGTAACATAACATGAAGAAATTCAGTTGTGAATATACTCTGCAGCTAAGTGTCATAAAACATGTTAATTACAGAACAAACAAAAGTGGCACAGGTATGTCCATAATTTGACACAAAGAATGTATCCCGTGAAAGCAATTAGTCTTACTGAAATTGCGGGCAATAGAATTCTTTCAGTATGCAACAAATACAAACAAATCAGTGACAGAAAAAAAAAATAGTGATAATAAATCTGAGGTGAAAAATCTAATATGTTCCTAAAACATATGCATACCTGTATGATGGGATAGGAAAAGTCAGTTTTATTCACAGGACACAAAAGCTTTGTGGAATAAATATTTTTAATGACTTGCCTCAGGTACAACTAGTAAAGTATTTTATTTATAAAACATATGCATTAATGCCTTACTTTACCACTAAAACTTCATTGCTTTACCATAATCTACTCTGGTTTATAACCCAAAATACCATTCCAGACTATCTATTCAAATTGTTCTTTGGGAAACAGTAACTTGTATGATGTACTTGTACAGTAATACCAGACTCAGATTACTGCAGAATTATGACTAACATTTATGCCAGAATATTCCACTTTGAGAGGATGAAAAAAAAAAAAATTTTTTTATAAATAGAATACAAATAAAAATAACTATAATAGCTAATTTTGATTTTGAGGATAATACTGATCTCCTTTCCACTGTCTTTTCCCCTATGCAGAAAAAAAAAGGCTTCCAAAGGGGAAGGAAACAATCAATTTAAATGGTCTCCATTAAAGACAAAGGAAACTGAAGAAAGAGAAGGATGGAATTATATATTTTTGGAGACAGTTGATAAAGGAAATGAATTTCTCATTAAGACAGCCTGCGGTGTAATGAGAGATAACTGAGATAAAAGCTTAGATGCTACTGAAATGAACTGCAACTCTAACAGTAAAGCTTTGTGCCACAGTGATTTATCAAAGGCAGTTGAAGAGGTTTTGTACAGACTCACAGTATTTTTACTAGAAGCTCTATGCACTCACTGTAGTAACTCACACAAAGGTGTTATGACATTCACAAAAATACTGCCCTTACTTACATAATTTTTTGTTGGCAATTCCTCTATTGGGGGAAAGTTACAAACTAATTTGAACACTAAAGAAGTTTTAAATAAAAAAAATGATTGCATAATGTAGTACCTCAAATATCTGAACTACATAACCAGGAAAACCAAAGATCACTACTTTTTAGAATTTCAATTCACTTTAGAAGAACCTTATTAAAGACAAATATGTATGTCTAAAATATCTAGGCAACTACCATCTAGAAAACTACTATTCCTTCGTATTTGTTTAATTCTGTGAATTGCACAGACTGCTCTTGTAGACATAAGGGAATGCCATAAAGTGTGCAACTGAATGAGGATATATAAATACATCTTGTTTCTAGAATGCAAAGAACCATTTGCTCAGGAACGTATGTTAAAACATTCAAGATTGACTCTCCTCTTACAGTCATCATGTGTGTGTGTACTGTTTGCTTAATATGAATGTCACCAGTAACATGCAAGATTGCATTTCATGTTTTCTTATCATCTCTTCTTAATTGTAATATCTTTAATGTACAATCAGATACAAGGACAGTAGTGACATTTTCACTTGTTAAAACATTGTTGAATAGAACACTTTCTTTTCCTTACCCATTTCAGACATCTCTGGCACAGTAACAATGTACGGTCCATCTGTAAATTTTGGTGCATTGTCATTGATGTCCTGCACTTTGATAATAAATTCAGATTCAGGTTCAAGTGGCTTGTTTGTCCGTCTATCAATAGCTTGGGCATGAAGCACGTAGTGTGTCTTCTGCTCTCGATCTAGGCTTTTGGTTGAATGGATGTCTCCAGTTGTGTCATCAATAATAAATATAGTCCCTGCCCCTTCTCCAGTGAGAATGTATTTGACTGATCCATCACCTTTGTCGGAATTGGAATGCAGCTGTAGAAACACACAAAATCATATAAAATTACTGTTACATTTCATCAAAGGTTATTGAACATAAGTTATAAAAACTATATTATTGTTACCACCCTTCTACTTAGTTTTTACCCTTTCCATCTCTTGCCATAATTCCTGATGTGCTCTTTCTGACAACCCAATCATTTTGTTCAGGGTTATTTGCATTCAGCATAGTTAATTTCTTAAACTGGGATTTCTTGGGTTCTACATCCATTTGAAAAAAACTTCATTAAATCAAGAATATTCTAGTAACTGGGGTGTTTGGGTTTTTTTAGTTAAGGTTTTAGTCCTTCTAGTAGTTATTTTATAGCACTCACTGCTAGAAACCCTGTCTTAAGCACTAAACTGGATGAAGTCACACTGAGGATTGTTTGCTTCAACGGTGGTACTTCAGTACCACCACCTACATTTTCTTTTGTTTCTGCAAGGACAACATCATTTACTGTGAAAGGAAACTTCCCAGCATGACAGTGGCAGGTGTCTGTCCAGGATTACTCTCTCCCACAGCAAAACACAGGCATTTTCTTTGGATTTTGCTTGTTTATTTTTAATTAGAAAATCCAATAATTTGCTTGTATTTAAATTATTTATAATTAAATAATGAAGTTTGACTGATACTTCCAGCATTTTCATTGTTCATAACACACAGTTTGTGCTGTGAAATATTCATTAAATATATTATGCCCCTACTTGAGTAGAATAAAGCTTTTAGTTATTTGGCGGGGGTGAGGGGGAAGGAAAAGCCACTAAGTATGCCAGTTATAATATGAAATAACATGAAAGAGCTTCCCATTAAGTCTCACTGTTTCTAACCTGACTTTAAAGAATTGCCTGCTTGGATTAAAAAAAGGACATGCGTTCTCTGGTACAGAAGGGTGATTTTTAAATAAACTGAGAAGTTTTGTGGGTTTTTTATTTTTTTCTTTGAACTGACTTTTAGAACAGAATGTATTTATTGAAAAGCACAATTAAAAGAAAGTGAAAATGCAGAAATAAATAGCCTCAGGTATTGTGCAGTTACACTGTGATGTGAAATCAGATGGGAAACTTTCTAGTTTTAGGAAGACACTCATTCTACTACCCTGACTATTTCTCAGTATGTGCAATGTGGTGTTACTAAGTTTTTATACAGAATCTGCACGAAACAGATTCCTGTGAAGTAAAAGTGTTCTTCGAAGTGATTTATTCCTAATAACAAAGAGTAGCAGGTATTCTGGTATTCTAGCCTAGGTTTGCTTGTATTCTAATTCTTCAGAAACCATCAGAATTGTTTCCTCTTGCTGGAGGCTCCTTTTGTGATAAAATGAGCCCTAAGTGCTAGTGTTTGCAAATGCTAACAGGAAAATGACAAATTTGCTGAGTTTATGAAGATATAAGGAACTCAAAACTATTCTAGTTTGAAAAAGATCAAAAGACTCTCCATCCTACTTCTCTCCTTTTACCTCCACAGGTGTATATGTTAAGGTATATTAAGGTATATGAGATAGAGATCCCAGCAAAAATCACTGCATCAATAACTGAAACTATGAACGTACAAAATAATTAAAAATTGGTTACATTGCTAGGTAAGAAATACATAGAACAAGGAACTGCTGTAGAATTTAAGAAGTAAGGTTCTTCAAAACCCCAAATATCAACATACAAATGGCATTCCAACACCGTACAGCAGAAAGGCATGTTCACAAATTCACTGTGATGGCATGAAATGCATGGACCATTCTGAAAAATAATTAACATTAGATATTTTTTGTTGTAAAGAAACAACTGCTTGTATCAGTGAAGAAAATCCAGGTACATCTGAGTCAGATGGCTTTTACGTCTAACAAGGAAGAAAATTTAAGAAACACAAAAGATACTCAGCTGATTTCACAGCCAACAAATTATATATTATTCCTGCTAAACATTGTGCTACCCAACAATCTTCAACTGAAAAATGCAAGTAGTAATATCATTAGAAGAATGTTATCTGGGTATTAAAAATCACTGAAAGCCTTCAATTTACAAATGGACCTTTTAAACTTCAGTTGTATGGCAACAAGTGAAAACAAGTAAAAGCTAAGAGAAGCTCCTGCTTCCTTACTTCCTGATATTTCTTATATTGTTTGAAATACAGCACTTTGATTTAGGTCTCTTAATTTCTAATGTTGAATTTTAAATTCACATAGGAGGATTTTGCATAGCAAAAGACTTTTCCTTTGTCAGTTGGTTTATATTTCAATTTTTCCGCTAAGTAAAGATTAAAGAACTGTTTACCTTCTTTAATTCTTCCATCTCAGTACAAATTGGTCCAAGTAGAAAAATATCTAGGTTTCTCTCAAATGCCTATTTGTAACATGTGTTGTGCTGAAAAGAGCCCCTGAGAAACCCTGCTTGAGATAGTGCCTACCAGATTAATGAGAGATTCATGTGCTGAGCATGATGCACTTCTCTCTTATCCCTTCCTAATAGGAAATCATCTGCACAACAAGTGGTTTGTTCCACAAAAGCATTTCCAATTAGAATAAATGTGATTCACCACCTAGGTTACAAATACATGGCTTGGGAGAGTGTATTTCTGCAGCCAAGTCTGTAATAATTTATAAAAGACAACAAGGGAGCAAAATCTAGCTGGACAATAGTGGACTTGCTCTTTTCTTGGTACCCACTATAGGTATTTCTCTTTCAGATTAATATGACAGAGAGGAGGATGCCACTAAGCAATGTAGATGCAAGCCAACCCATGTTTTGTTCACCAGTTCAGATCTAACTTGTGTGACCCGGTGAAGTCATCTCACACCAGACCCCTAGAAGGGGTGTGGCCATTTCATTTCAATGAGATGCCACCACCTCTGCCATGACTACTTGCAAGAACGTGTTTACACTAGAGGAAGAGACATTCACACGCTGTAGCAATGTGAATTAATAGTTTAGATAAACACAAAATCTGGTGCTACTTTTTCCTCTGCTCTGTTGATCAGAGACAGAAAGATGCAACATTGTGTGAGTCTCGCAATTTAAAAAGAAATACAAAGGCATTGCAAACTGAAACAGGGTTACTCACAATGTTGAGATAACTAATGAGCATGAAAAGACATTCAAGGGCAATATGCCAACCATTCGACTACAGCTTTCTGATATCTGAGATGTTTTAACTATGATTATGAAAATATTACTGTAAAAGCTCTTCAATAGATCTTAATTTCCACGATAGTCTGATGATTATATATTGATTTGCGATATTAATTATTTAACTGATATTAAAAGAAGCTTTTTTTCCTTCTTTAATTGTTCCAACTTGCTTCCCTAAGCAGTCTCACATTAGACACCAAACACTATTTTAAAATTCCTTTGCAGGTCAATACTTTGCCGAGGTATCCACTAGATACTAGCACAGCTTACACTTACCACGTAGTCCTCTCTAGCCTGCCAAGGCTTCCCGTACCCTGCCCACAGCTCAGGACCTCCTTGGAGTGCCACAGAGGCACCAGTCCCTGCCCCAGCAATGCTGCAGCAGAGCTGGTCTCCAGCTCCCCACAGCCCTGCCCTTTCCAGCCTTAGCTTGGCTCCATATCCAGGGAGGCATCTGGAGCTGGGACTGCCCTGGTGCCCCTGATTCCCTGCTTCTGGTTGGCCCGGTCATGACCCACCTGGGGGTGTCTCCAATGTCCCAGTCCCAGGGAACTTCCTCATTCTGCTGATCCCTGACAGCAACATTTCCAATCCCCCAAACTGCAGTCAATGTAGGTTTCCGAATTCCTTTTGGAAATGTGGTTTCTATCCTAAGTGATGGACTGGCTTCTGCAAACATTACTGCTGATTTGGTTATGCTTCTCACAAGACTATATCTATGAAATATTCTTAATCTGTCCAGTACCAGCAGTTTCTAGAAAGTATTTCATTTTCATCCTCTGCTGCTCATTATTCCTGTCCTTATTTCTCTGAATTTTTTAGGAGAAGAAGAAACTGAAAATAATAGTCTATGGGCATATCTGTAATGTCACCTTATCAACCCAGTGGGCTACACTTCTTGACATACTTAATAGCAAGCTGCATTCAGGATGATTTATGATGGTTCCTCAATCTTTAACTAGCCCATGATCAGTGTATGACTGATTTTGCAGAATAGCTACCAAACTGTCCTTGCTTTGCTAAGACTTCAACATTTTTCTTCCATTAGTCCATTTAAATGCCTAATTTTCTTGTAGTATTCCTGCAGAAACTGTAGAAGGGCTGCATCAACCAAAGGCATGATTTGAAATGGTATACCAGATATTTCAGTTAATGAATTTTCTGTACAGTCTTTTATTAATTTTGATACTATGGATCTTTAAATATTTTTTTTTTAATGCACCAGCATATTAACTGATGAATGCACAGGTTGAAGGCTAATTGCCCAGGTACTACGGTATTTTACTATTAGCAACTGCAAAACAATAGCTACAGACTAATCACAAACCCAAACATCAAGTGACTGCTGCTTAGTTACTGGCCTTATTCACTACCAATCAACTTCATGCGTTTCCACTGTTTAGCTAATGCTTAGACACTTCATACATCCAAATATTTAAAGATACACAGTTTTTAAGCAAATGACCATTCATTCATTCATGGCTAGGCTTCGCAAACGAAGATTTGGGAAGAGCTCTACCCACGTTTGTTGCAAGCGCGTTGGTGGCTAAAGAGGCCAATACGAGATAGGCAAGTCCGATTGCAGAAGGCACAACAGAAAGACTCCTTAGATGGTGTATCCTGCAAGGCACGATTCTTTCTGCGTTGTCTTTTCTCCTCAAGGGTGATCCTGCGTGCTTTCTCAAAAGCATCAGCAGCGTTGTAGGTGGTGTGTCTCCAGGACTCCCGATTAGAGGCCAGAGTAGGCCAGTTATGGTGGTCAATATGGCCAAGGCTGAGATGTTGTTTCAGGGAGTCCTCGTATCTTTTCTTCGTGGCTCCTCTCTTGTGGCAGCTGGTGGCAAGTTCACCATAAAGCAGGATCTTAGGGAGGCGGTGGTCCTTCATCCTGGAGACGTGCCCTGCCCAACGCAGCTGTGTTCTCAGTAACATGGCCTCAATGCTTGTGACTGCTGCTTGTTC
>VXAY01001838.1:277331-317236 GCA_013399855.1 Oxyruncus cristatus
TGGAGTGAGATGATCATTTTAAGGAACTTGGGGGGACAACCTAAACGTTCCAAAATCTGCCACAGACCTTTTCTGCTCACAGTATCGAAAGCCTTGGTGAGGTCGACAAAGGTGACATAAAGACCTTTGTTCTGTTCCCTACACTTCTCTTGCAGTTGTCTGAGAACAAACACCATATCTGTGGTACTCCTGTTGGCTCTGAAACCGCACTGACTTTCAGGTAGAATTTCTTCTGCTATAGCGGGTATTAACCTGTTCAAGAGTATTCTTGCCAGGATTTTGCCAGCAATGGAGAGCAGAGTAATACCACGGTAATTTGAGCAATCTGATTTAATTCCTTTCTTCTTGTACAAAGTGATGATGACTGCATCACGAAGGTCTGATGGTAGTTCACCTAGTTCCCAAAACTACTGGACAGTATAGAAGTGGGGCCCAATGGGGAAGAATCACACCAATAAGTACTACAAACCCAATCAAAAAACTGAGGAGAAAGACAACATTTTGCTTCTACTGGGAATGTGGAATGCTTTCAACTCACAGTGATCACTATGCTCCCCTGTGATTGCCTAAGGAAAACAAGCCACAACCAGGAAACCATGCCTGATCAGAAGAGAAAGAAGCCTGGATAGGAGGGGCAATTGTAAAGCAGAATTTTCTATTAGTGATTTAGCTGTGGAACTGCTTCCCCCATTTTGCTTTGATTGAATAATTTGAATTTTTGGTGTATTGTGTGGGTGACATTTTAAGTGGATTAGTTATGATTTCTACAATATTTCAATTGGATTACAAATAAAGTCTTGGATATGGATACAAGATATACCTTGTTCTGTTAAAAAAAAATAAATATGAAGAGGTTCCCTTACATACACTAAACTCAAATCCGAGGTTGATTTAAAAAAAATCGAGAACTGTTGCACTAATCTAATGAATTTAATTGGAGTAGAAGTGGTTATGTACATATAAACTTTAAGTAGTTTGAAATAACTGCAAATAATTTAAAATTATTGCTGAAAAATAATAAATGACAAAAATAATATGCACAGAGTTCCAAAATCAAAACCTAAGTTCTGGTAGTGACACTATCATTATGTCTTTTTAATTAAATATTGTCTTCTGTTCAGAGAGCACCACATTCTTTTAAGGAAAGCAGAAGAATCTCCCCTTCTTAATTCTGTTGCCATTGCCTATAAGTTTAACTCAACAAGAGGGACCCAGCACAACACTATCACAGCAAAGTCTACCAATGAGTGCCCAACCCAGAGGAATGATAAAATTATCCCCAAACAACATAAGCTATCAGATTTAGCAAACCATAGAGGAATATATTAAAAAGAATATAGCATGTTACTTTACTTTTATTGCACAGAACTGTTTAATGCATCACTAAAACCATCAAAATATAGATATGTATAAAGAATTAATGGTACAACATTAAAATACTGAGTAAAAAAATATTTTAATCTTCTATCTAATAATAACTGCAATCATATTGACTTCCTCTGATGTTTATGTAGACAAAACATTTCATTTAAAAGAAATTATACAATAACTTAGTAGTAGTAAAAACCACATATAAAATTTTGCTGGATGGTGCACACTGCAAATCAAAGTCTAGCTGATACTACTGAAATGTTCATTGTGCCTATGCAGTAAAAGCAACATTAGATTTGCCGCAGACTTGCTTGCTTTGGTCTGAGTTATATATTTTAATGAAAGACACTGCTCTGGGCAATGTCACACATTTTGATGGAATTTTCAGGGGGTATCATTAGCCCAGGAGACAACTGTGTTATCCATATCAGTGTCCACAAATTGAGAAGAAGCTATTCCACACCATTGTCAAACACAGGAAGAAAATAGAGAATCACAGTTTCCCCCATCTGTTCAATGAGTTTTCTGAGACAGAAGAAAAATAATTGGATTGCAATCATCCAGGAAAAACACAACTGAAACAGTATTAACTTCACAATATAACACTGCAGCAAACAGCTGTTATTGCAAGATGTGCTTATCTGAAGTCATCTCCTTTGTTGCAGCTATTTACAAGTGTGTAATGGCAAAAGAATGCAGGTACATAGGCAATCACATGTGAAACAACATCAGGTGTGCTAAAGTGGTCAACATTAACTTCTGTTTTCTCTCCATACAAAAGGACTTCAGTAAATGAAAAAAAAAAAAAAATGTAATCCTAAAACCACAATAAATGTTTATGTATAAAACCATCATTTTGTTTTCAAAGAACACTATGTATTTTCAAGAAAAAGAGAAAGCAAAATTGGTCTTTCAGTGTACTATGTGTCTAAATGTATACAGAAGAAAAACAATTCCACTGGGGTAAAGTTTTCATCTGAACTCTCTTCACAGCAGTCAGCTTTCATTTCAGACATCTTTTACTTGGGCAAATGCTATGATGGGCATAGAAACTATTCTTTTTTCCAGCAAGTACAATTTACACAATATATTTGTTTTAGAGGGTTTTAAGAGTGTCACAGCCTTGAACTGAACCAAATTTACTGAGAAATAGGAAAATAATTCATATTTTTAAAGCCCAAAACCAGATTCTAGTCTCTCCAGTTGTGACACCCTTAAAAAATTCTGACCTTTGAAACTCCCAGAGAACAAGTGTGGGGAGGTGTTCTTGACGCCATAAAAAATTATTCCCAGAAGGCAATAGAATTTCAGAACATTTAGAAACTTTTCTTTTCCATTCCTTTAGAAAAAACATCATCAATTAAAAAAAAAAAAAAGTAAATTAAAGCATGAGAGATGCAAGTTAGGCTTTATATTAATGTTTCATTACTACATTCAGCCAAATAATTCTCAAGATCTACGCTGGATTTTTGGTAGGTTTGTTCATATGGTAGTCAAAAGCATGACTCCAATCTGTGTGAACAAGGGGTTTATGCATGTATTGATGGTATACTACTTCACAGCATTGTGCTCTTGCAATACATGACTTCTTTCTCCCCTCTGATGTTACTAATCCATGCAGAAAACTGTATTTCATGGTCTTTAGACAAATTCATAAAACTGAGTATTCTTCAGTTCTCAGCATCTCCTCACAGTTATTGTCACCAAATCACACTTTATAATCAATAAATCTGTCATCATGGTAATAACTTAGATTCCTAGATCCATGTAGGAGGACCATAAATTTGACTAAATTTGAATCCAAATGACTTGATAATACCGTGTGACTAAAATAAGCCATGGCCACACATCATCACCCTTAGAAGAAGAATGTTTTGTTTCAGATTGAGTTATTAAATTATAATAAGGAGGTGTTATGCCAGTATAAATCACCTGTAAAAATCTCACCGTTCCTATAAATTGGCACAGGCATACAATGAAAATGCTTCAGTTCATGGTACTACTTTCTGGCATGGGCCCTGGAAACCTGTAATTTACTTAGACCTCTGAAGCATTTTGTTTGTAAATAGCTGACCATTCAGCTACACAGTCACGTTATACCTCAAAGATGCAAAAAGTAGTCCTACTTACCAATATAATAACTTGCATTATCTGGTGAAGTAAGCCTGCCTTCATATGAAAAGATGTTTGCTTAGGACACCAAAAAGGTCTAGGTCAGAAAAATGGTAAGTGCATATACTCTTTGGAAAGACCCAAGAGATACAGAAGTTCCAGGCTTGGAAAATCACTGATGCAATGAAAAACTATTCATCACTGAAAAACATTTGTGACAAAGATAGAATAAAAACACAGTTACTGTTTCCACACACTGTTTCTGAAGACTTTCTACAGGTGCTTTTGAACTTTATGTCTGGTCCTTGCTCAGTCAAGCTACTCTCATTGCAGTATTTTGGTTTTCAATGTGCAGAAAGAGAGAATCAAATTCTGCCTTCCCTTTCTGTTCGCAGTACAGAAGGCAAAAAGGGAACACATCCATTTTAATAGGATCTTGAAAAAAGAAAAGGCATGTATGCTTTTACTGAACAGGAATGCCAACCTAAGGATTATTTCAGATTTTTCCAAATGAGAAAGAACTATTAGTTCTCTAAAACCCTGATCATTGAATTCTGTATTACTGATCTCCATGCATATAGCTTCTCCTGATTTTAGTGAAAGTGACAGAAATAGCTCACTGGAACACACAGCTGTAAGTGTATTAGTACTCAAAAACACTCCGTGAAAGTAGTTTGTTTGCCTGTTTGTTTGACAGTGCTACAGCTAATACTGTTTACTCTATGAAAGATCTGAAGAAAGCACATTAATTTTTAAGCTCTGGAAAAACAACTCTGTTGTGTACTCATGTGATATTCTAAATTAATTCTTTTTACTTTGCTCTTCCTAAACAATGTTGTGAAGATAAAAAGATAAATGTGTGATTTTCTGATGTAGTTTTGTGAGCTGTGTAAAATCAACTAGAGGAAATTTTGTTCCAGGGACTTGATTACTTACTCAATTACAGAGTTTGATTAGTAAAAAAATATTATGTGGAAAGGATCAGGGAGAGATAATTAATTTACCACCTTCCTTTTATCCCATCCTTCCAAAAATCTTTCACACATTTTTGGTTTCGATCTCTTTGAAGATAATTTGTTGAGAAATTTGTGAGACTGTGGAAAGAAAACAGGTTAGCTACTGTCCAATGGCTTCTATTTCAGGTGAAAAAGTTGATTCATTCTAAAGAAACTGAAAAGAATCCACTACCATGTGTCATCAAGAACTGCATATATCATAATTTCAAAAGGATTTGATCTCCATATTTTTGTGAGCTCTGTATCAACTCATGTTAATGCATTTTCCAGGTAAAAGAAATGTATGTTTTCATTATTGAGGGAAATTTTCTGTAATTTTATTTGCTAAGAGTTCTTTGTTATATACTTTAAAAATATTAGAAAGTTGTATCACAATATTGAATATGAGAATATGAATTTACTGGGGTCTCAATTAACTGCTTATACAGCATTAAATGGGTAAAGTAATTTTCTGGGTTTGGATCTGGAATGCCGTTTAATCTCTTTTGTGTGGTCTACAGCTTTCCTTCTTATGGGATGAAATTTATATTTGTAAAAAAAATTGCTTTTTTTCTGATCACAGATGTTTTCCTTCTTCATATAAGGAAACAAAAAAGTACTAGGTGACACAGAAACTCTGCATCATCATGTTGAAGAAGTGTTTCCACTAATTTGAAAGGTCACCTGTGTCTCAAAATCGATTGATAATGGAAATTGTTGCTACTTTCAACATCTTTGTTGTGTAAGTCAGAGGAAGGTTCATGTTTACAGCAGACGCCTCCTCCACAGATGTAAGTCGTGTAATGACTGCAATAAAGAAGTGACAAAGTGATCCTGACTGTTACAATGATGACTATTCTTTTACTAGTAGGAATAAAGAAAAAGAAGCATATCGATGATGTGTGAATGGCAGTGAATGGGAATGCAAACAACTGTCCTTAGCTTTAACATTCTTTTTATGGACTGTTACGAAAACTTTCTGGATCTTGTAAGAATGTAAACTGGGGAAATTTGAGAATCTTTTTTGGGTATTTCCCTACTTCACATAAGCATTGTCAAGAAGAAACACAATTTCTGAGCTGACGGGGTTTTTTAATTAGGTAATTGCTACCAATGAGCACAGTTTTTTCAAAGGCATACTGTGCTACTGCTTCTGCATTCTCTCTAGAGTTACCATGAACCCCATCAGTCCATAAATATATGTACTGCCACTACTGGATGGTTTGGACTGTAAGACATAATAACCCCTAATTTTTTACATTAAGTTCAGTACAACTTCCAGACAAATAAAACACAAGTTCTGAAAATGTTTATAAACCAATTTTATATCACAATTTAATACTGACTGGCATTTTGAGTTAACAGCACTCCTACAGAGGCCTGGTGTAACATGTAATATTTTGCTACTTTTTCCACCTGAAAATGTAATTGCAAGTGCTGTATGGTATCTTTTCGGCACAGTACAGATAATTTCCATCCTTTTATGGGCAACAGCTGTTCTTCATTATGACTGACAACACAGTCTAATAATGAAGATAAGAAAGTATGCTAGACTTTTGAAATAGCAACCAAAGAGACCAAGCCCTCCAAATTTCCAGAAATTAACATTTAAATTTGAAATATGCTTAATTGTTCCTCTGTTTAATCCATGAAATATCTGCTTCTAAAAGGAGGTGTGATATATTTTTCTGTAATGGGATATACAAGAAGTATCTGCAGATGAGATTATGATGTAAATTGTGTAACATTGGATATTCTAGTATTGTTCTAGTCAGAGTTATTCAAATTCTACCATATGTTAAAAAAACATGGAAAGTGCTGAAGAATTTATCTTACATTGCTTTAGATAAATTGATTTTTAAAATGAAATAAAATGTTTTTCTTAAAGTTCTAAATTTCTCACTGAAAAAAAATATTTATGTTCTTTGCTGCCCATTATAAAGTCACGTTTGTTAATTGAACTTGTTTTCATTTTTCTGTAGGATAGATATATCTTGACCATAGAAATATCTTGAATTTATCACAAGAAAAACCTAGTTGAGAACTACTTTCATCCAGTTACCCTTTGATAGTTTTTAACAGAAAGCATTTCAACAAAGCAAGTTAGAGGCTCATTGATTTACTGAAATGAACAGTAATATATTCTGCATGTTACTTTTAACAGAAAATTTATATTTCTGATTTAACACTATCCTATGTCCACCACCATCTAATTCAAAGAGGTAACACTAATGTTCTTTTTCTGTACATATAAGGAGTCCCAGACATGGTGTTCCATTCACTGCTATCACTGGTTAAAATAAGGGATAAAAAGTCTGTTAAAATTTTATCTTTCACCAGGGCTGGTATTTCAACCACATTAAATGCCATAAACATACTAATCACACTTTCAGGCAATAAATTCCTCTCCTTACTGTTTCTTGTGTGTGTGCCAACATATCAATATAGTTGTCATTTATAATGAACAGTTCAATGATATTCTTCCCAGAGTTGCTCTGACACCTTCTCACCTCTCAAAAAATGTTCAGGCAGAATAGGATTACAATCTCTAAAGCTACTGGTTGCCAAGGAATGGTTAAGTGTAAATGATGCTTTAAAACAATATGTGTAAAATGACGGGGAAAGTAATGTAAAAATAGTTAATGCCAGGAAGACAATAAAATGACCGCTAATATATGTATTACTAGACATTCTTGCTATCAGTACAAGATAGTCAGTACAGAGTACCTATAGTGTCCTCCGGATGTATGGTTTTTTCATTAACATGTTTTCCACAACAGACTGTCTCCTTTACATTTAAGGAGCCCAGGAAGAAGTGCCCATATTGCCTAGCAGAAGACCCAGGGCTATGAGTCTAATCTCCCAGTGTTTTTTTTTTTTTAATAACTTAACTTCATCAGTACTGTGAAGTTCCAAAATATTTTTTCTTTTTCAGAAAAAAAGTGAAAATAATAAAAACATATAGTTTGGAACTTCAAACACCCACTGAATACAAGGTTTCACTTAGTCATCCTTAAGTGAGTAAATATTACTTATGTTGTTAAAATCTGATTTATTCCACGTAAAGAATAATCTAGCAGGCTGTTGTGTTTACTGGTGCAGTATAGCCCTAACACAATAATTCATGGCAACAAAGATGACTACTAGTTGGGCAGCAGAAATCTGAATCTTATTTTGATAAGAGGTCAACATTTTTTTTTTTCTTCAAAAGATAACTTTAACATTGTAATCAACTGGAAATATGTTCCTTCTGACACACAATGTTGTACTCTCAGAACTACAGAAAACCCAGACAAATCTTGGAAATGTAGTAAACATCACATTCACTAAAGGCATGCTCAAGATAACTCTGGAAAAAAAGGAAACAAAAGCAGATACTGTGCCCTGTTCTGAGGATGAAGGCCTACTGAGCTAACAAATTATACTCCTTCAGCTGTCAGCTGCAGACATCAAGTAACTAAAATGCTACTTAGGTAATAAGTAGTACAAGTGTTAATTCACACTAGGTCATGAATGGCAGGATAAGATGGTACTTAAAACTTTAGATGATATTATTTTATTAATTGCTTGCTCAAGACCAACTGTCTAAGTAAGGTCAGGGCAGGAGCAGTGAGTTCTCAAACAAGTTGCAGAGTACTTGGTGGTACAGGAGAATAAAGGGAAAAGCTTTCTGAAGACCTCAGATAGATTTTTCAGAATGGAATTACC
This sequence comes from Oxyruncus cristatus, assembly GCA_013399855.1. Lineage (NCBI taxonomy): Eukaryota > Metazoa > Chordata > Aves > Passeriformes > Cotingidae > Oxyruncus > Oxyruncus cristatus. The sequence goes on from VXAY01001838.1 coordinate 285,518, forward strand.
TTTTACTTTTTTTTTATCATAAAACCGCAGGTGGTTTGTTGTATTGAACTTTTACTCCAAAAAGAGAGAAGTCCTACACCTCAGCCCAAGATATTACAACCTTATCTGATCAAACTCTTACCTCAAATCCTCAGGCAATCTTACATCCCTCTATCTTTCAAAAGGTACCATCATTCCTCTTCACTTTCCCTCCTTTACCCGGTGTTCTCCTATGCATCCTAGCCTGGAACACGGATGTTTGTATGTTCCACATGCACTGCAGTTCTTACCATCCCACCTATAGCAGCATTCACACTGAATGCACTGATAAACTGCGATGTCAACAACACATGAAAATTTGAATATAAGTTTCTGGTATTTAAATTTTTTGGTTTATGATTTGGAGAATTTTGGAAGGATTATTGAGTGAAGAACTCTGCAGCAAATAGAGAGTTATAGAAACATGGAACAGGAAATTTTCTAACAGAAAAAAATCCAAAATTAAAACTGTTTGCTTTTAGAATTAAGGCAGCCAATGTGGAATTTTCATTAAAGTAAATAATTCAAAGTTAAGGAGTTCTCTTTCTCAGAGCCATCTGTGTTTCAGCCTTTTCTAAACACATCCAAAGGCTCCATCGGCAGACAACAAGTGCATTTTCAGTTTAAAAACATGACCTGCCCAGCCCCACCAAAATACTCAAGTTTAATTCTGTGAAGGCAGCTGCACACCTTTTTATATATACAGCACACGTGCAATCCTGGTCACGCTGAGAAAGACAGTTTAGAAATAAAAATATTTTAGAATACTTCACTCCCATTTTGCCTTTTCTTTTGAATGGGGAATTAAGACAATTTTCACAATTCTACATACACTTCTAATATAAAGAAGAAAGCTTCCAGCAGTCAGCTGAAAGCACAGGACATGGTCGTGATAACATCTTTGCAGAAAGACACCAAGAACACGGACATTTTTAGTAAACTATGAGTTTGCATGCCATTTATTTCCTCCCTGGAAGTGGTGCTTTCAGTATCATGCTGTTATTCAAATAAGCATTTGGAGGGAATACTTGCAAAATTCTCAAAATGCAAAATTTAATTAATGATAAAAATTCAGAAAGGGGTTTCATAGCCCACGGCATATTGGGATTAGTACACCTAGTTACAGATTAATTCCATTTTTGTCTTACTGTAGTAATGTTATTGATTTCCTTATGTCTGTGTACATTATACACACACCTCATGCTGCTTTGTGAGTTTTCTAATGTTTTTCCTTCTCATTTAAAATCTTATTTTTCAAGTTTCATTTGTTCTTAAAACTCTCCTTGGGAAAAATGAAGTCCTGTGAAATAGAAAGTAGAATACTACCTGACATTAAACCAGCAAATTTCTGTCTAGTGAATATGAATTTTTGCTATGTATTCCTGACCAACAGTAACCATGTGTTACTCTATATGGATGCCTCTAGCAACAGTTTTCAGAAAGCTTTCAATTTCAGTTCCATTATGTATTCAGTAATGAACGGAAGACTTTTTTCAGACTAGTCTGGTCATGAAAAATATTCTTATCACTCCAATTCTGGATAATCCTCTCCAATCATAATAACAAAATTAAAAATAAAAATATTATTTTTTATGGTAGGGGAACAAAACTTTCCATGGCTGTGCTCCCCTGTCTCATGCAAAAGAAGAAGAGAGAGGCGATATTTCAAAACCTTAACTGATAAGATATCTGGACTAGACTATGAAATACTACCTACTAACCAAATCTTTAAAATACCTTTTCTTACACCCTAAATATGTGTTCTCCAAGGAGTCTCTGCAGTGAAAAGGGTATTTTTCTGTGCAAAACCTGCGTTGGCTCAGGAGCTTCAGAAAAAAAATCAACTGGGCCCTGGAATGTTCAGTATGAACCCTACCACACCAGGGAATCTTGGGACATTTTCTGATGTCCGATGCATTTAAATGCTATATGCTTAAAAATGACACTAAGAGAGATGAACATTTCTACCTGATTAGTTCTGGGTATGATTTCATTTTCGTTAGTGAGGATTCTACTTACTCCCCTCAAACATCTCCACCTTGTTCACGGAGTTTCAGTAGTTAATATAAAAGTACCTCTGACATATGGAAAATTACCTTAGACAAAACCAAACAAACAAAACCCCAAAAATAAAACACGCCCTTCGCAAAACTACAAAACCCCACCACCACCCCCCAAAAAAAACCCCAATACATTAAAAAATGAAAGCATGAGAGAAAATGAATGCCAAAATGAATGAATGATTGAATGAACAAATAAATGAACGAATGAATGAATGACTGAGATGATGAAAAAGAATACTGATTAAACAATACAGAGTAGACAAAACTCTGTTAGAAAAGGTTTAGTCATAACTGGTCCCATAGCTGGCAATCATTATGGAATGACTGATCTCTTGAAGTTTCTTACTGACTTAAAATTCTGTGGCCTTTTAAAAAAACATTTTAGCTATTTCATGTATAAATCACCTCCTTCTAATCTGTGATCTTGTCTTGATTAAGGATAGGTAAACCAGTTCAATTCTATGAATAAACTAGACTCTAACTTTTAAAAGTAGCATTTTTAAAGGGTTGAAGAAGGGTCTATTTTTTTTCAGGGAATCATTATTTCATTGTACATCAGCAACACTTAATTTATCTTGCAGACACTGATGCTGAAATACTACAGCAACACATTTTTCTTGAACGAAAAAAAATCTGAAAAAAACCCAAGCATCTTGTAAGAAAGGTTGTTCTAGTTCAAATTTCTTAAGAGGTACAAGGATTTAAAAATAACATATTTTTCAATTTCCTTATCTTTCATAAAATAGATATTTATGTTTAGGGTTAATCCCATATGAATAAGGGGTTTACATAAAAAAATAATATGTGATCATACCACTAATGTTACTGTTTAAAGCATTTATGTGCTAATTACTCATATTTCTTAATCATATATATATAGATACACATATAACAGGGCAGTATTCTGCTGTTTTCTGCACATTTTATCCACAATGTAAGGTCATCAGAAGAACTTCATCACTTCTGAGAAAAACAAGAGAAGTTTCTACTGAGGTGAGGCTTAATTATGGAGGAACTTTCAAAGAAAATAACATATTTTGAGCTCATGGGGTTACATACTTATTTGTTATATGTGTCATTTTATCTCTTGCATATCATCTCCACAGAGTGTTGAGACTTCCTCAAATGTTTGGTGACCCTCTCATTAAGAGGAAATTCATCTTTTCTCATTTTTAAGCAAATCATGATAAAAGCTTCTCTCCCTTTTGCAGCTATAAAGCAGGACAGAAAGGAACAATGCTAATGCTCTTGAACAGCCGTACTTTGATGGATAGCCTAGAAACAGTACTTTATACTTTTTAAATCCTTTATAAAAGGGCAATGTTAAAACTGTGAAAGATAATGTCAGTCAGTAGGACTACTCAACGAATAGATTCTATTGAAACTGTAACAATATGGACTTTATTTAGGTAACAACCCTTTCCACTGTTGTGGCGATCTGAAGATCTCAGAGAGGACAGTGTAATTTAAATTAGGATCATTCATTATGGTTCATAACTGCAGAAGTAATTCAACAGCAAATAAATGGTGAAGCCAAAACTGATTTATAGCCTTACCCTCCTTTCATAGTCCTCATGCTTCCAGCTCTGGCTGCCAACTCCATCTCATCAAGTTCTCTTGCACATAATTGTTCCTTGTTCTTTCTACCTGTTTTGTGTAATGACTCACTACTGATCCATGTGATGTTATTCTTGCTGTCCTGAGACCTAAGAGTCTGCTTAGGGACTTAGGAGTACCCTTTATCAGTGCTCTCTGCTGTTCCTCCTCCTGATTCCAGATGCTGTCTCCCTCCACTGCCATCCTGCCCTTGGAAAACTTATAATTTCTCAAGGCAGAGGAAAAGAAAAGAAAAAAAATGTTAATAGGCAGTTTAACTTCTTTTAACAGGATGAGCATTTGTGAAAACAAAACAGGGGGAAAAACAGTAAGTAGCCCAAATTTAAAGACAAAAATGTACAAAATAAAGTCACTCTACAGAAGATAATATTCATATCCAACGTAAAAAATATCATGTCAGAATCTGACCCATAAACATATTCTTGACATCTTTGACAAAACAGGAAACAAAAAGGAACAATGAAATTTATACAGGATACAACGATGGTCTTCTTGTTGCACATTTCTAATTTAAAATAGTTTAAGCAAGAGAAGAAAAATTCTGCTATGATGCACATTCCATTTTCCAGTCATACAGGTAAATTCAGAAAAGAACTGGGCTCATTTCTCCTCCCTGATGTGGAGGTTCATAAGTATGTACAAACAAATATCTTTAGTGCTCAATTTCCCTCCTTGTCAGGAAACTAAGTTCACTATTAAAGGCACTTAAAACTCACCTAATCAACAAACATGATGGTTAATTAATTAATCAAGGTGGATTTGTGGTATGTCTCACATGCACAATTAATCCAGACACATAGCTTCTCAGTGTGTCCTCTGTTGGGCATCCCAGCTCTGTAGAATGGGTGAGAATCATCCCTTTACAATCTTTGAAACTCCCAGTGGATGAATAACAGATTCTTTTATCCATTATCTCACCCAGATCCTGATACCTCCACATAACAAAGACCTTCCAAAAGTCAATTCCAAATTTAGCTTCTGATTGTCAGTTGAACGTTAAAATAAATGATAAACCATTGCTGCAATGCTCAGGAAATTTTCTGAATTCAGTCAGGGTTCTACAAAGTTCCCAGAAGGTAGAAATACTGATTACAGTGAAGCCCAAGGATTTTGTAGCTTAACTTCATTTTTCAGAAGTCTTATATTTTAGATTTGCAACTCTTTTGTTTTAACTTGAAAAGCAACAAGAAAAAATATAAATCTAGGCAAATCTTAGTGATCTGAATGTATGGTGTCATAGGTTTAGCTCCTGTGCTTTTTGCACAGTATTATCAACTTATAAATTTTGCTACTAATTAGGAGGAGTTTGCACAGACAAAACAGATCACCTTGAAATGGGGGTAATACTAAGATTTATTGCTACACTACAGAACTAAGGGGAATACTTACATATATATACATATATACATACAACTCTAACTAGTTTTCTTATAATAGCACACTTATATATGTACAAATGCCCCTCCTCCTCTCTCCCTCAAAAACAGTCCAGAGGGAGAAAGAGAAGGGGGAAAAAAAAAAAGTCTTTAAGGTAACAGTTCCATATCTCTGTAGCTCGAACCTCTCTCTCTTCACTGGAATGCAGAGAAGTTTACTCCCACCTTGCTGCTTGCTTACAGCTGCTGAGGGTTTTTTATCATGTCGTCACTACAAGATTCAGGGCTCTATGGAGGTTTCTTCCACGAGGAGTTTCAGGGGGGTTTTCACGGACTCACCACCCCTCGCCGGGATCACAGGGGTTCTGGGTCTCTTTGGCTCAGTCCAGACCCAAGAACACTTTCTGATGCTGTGCTTTGCTGCTTGTAGCTTCTTCTCTTTTGCCCTCTGGAATTCTCCTGACTTTCTGCTTCTGGCCAGACGCCCAATCTTGGCTCTCGGCCGCGGCTGGCACTTCCAAGTGGCCACCGCTCTCCACTCGCCATTACACCTGGTCCACGCTCGCACCAGGCCCCTCCTACAGGGGGGCTTCGTGTAAGGCTTATCTTTTGGACAAAGTCCCAAAGTCATCAGAGGCACACAGCCTCTCAAAGGAGAATTTACTCAACTTCTTTCTCATTCTGTGGCTACAATTCCTCTGCAGCTTGCTGCAAACAGTTCAAGTGATCCAGTCTTGGCCTCCAGCCATCGCTGCCCTCCCCGGACTATCCAGGCCTCCGGGGGAAGAACTCACACGAAAGTCCCTTCTCTCCACATCATTTCCACAGGTGGCAGGGGTTTAGTTTTAAAGTCTTTTCCCCTGCTGGAGGGAGAGAGGCGAGGGAAGGACTCCCCCATACCTCTGCACTTTCTCCACCGACCTTGGCAGCTGCATTGTTATCTCTTGCTTTCTGCCGCTCCTCTCGGGGCTGGAACTCCTTCTGTCTCAGCTGAGCAGTTTTTCTTTGGAGTTTCTTCTCCACTCTGCTACCTGCTTCAGCCGGAGGCTTCGGTGCCATGCCTGCCCCTGGCCCAAGGCCAGGGGCGGAGGGCTCTGGCCCCCCACTCGGGGAGGCCTCGCCGCCTCACTTACATCATGGCTCCGAGTTCCTTCTGCCCCACACACAACTACAACAACGACAACAACAACCCTTCTTTTCCGGTTTGAGTTAAATTATGTAATTCGTAGAGACGTCACAGAAGTCTCTAATTGGCTACCTAGCCGGAATTTCACCTGGAACTAACCATCTTCTACCCTAAACTGAAGGGGATGGGCTAAACCATGACATATGGGAACTTCACAGGAATTATAAAAATTTTTCTCCATAGCCATCAAAGACAAGCCATCCATTTTATTCTCATAGATGAGCATTTGAATTTGTTTCAAAACTCAGACATGTCTCATATAGCTAATAAAAAAGATCTGTATTCCTCAAAGAGGGACAGAACTGAAAACATTGACCCAAATCAGAAGGCTTTCAAAAAAGTGGTAAGTATAAAAAGTGATAAATACCCTGAAGGGTGACCAAACAAGTTCTTTGTAATTTTATGCCTGAAATCTGGCTGATCTGAAATTAATCCGTACAGACACTGCATAGTAGCCACTTGGGCAAATTCTTTCAACACTTGCACTTTCTCTTGCTCCTGTAAACAGTGTTCTGTATTTCCCACGCACTTTTTCTCCACACATGATATTATTCAATGACTAATGAAAGAGAAACCAGGTTCTTCACATGTCATCCTATAACAACATATGCTTCCCTAAAGCATCTTACTACACGAAGCTGTAGTATTCATATTCTCCCCTCTGGGACAACTTCACAGGCTAAACTTGTTACTGGTTTCTGTCAGAAACTCTTCAGAGGGTGCATGAAATAGACAGCAACTAGGACACAGACTTTAACATACAATTACATTGTGTACAATGCTTCTTGATTCTCTACAGATGTGGCAAAACCATCAAATACAATTTACAGAACAAATCCAATGATCTTCCATTTACATCAACTGAGAAGCCAGTCTGTGAAATTCAGATTATTGTCACATTAGCATGGTTCACTAGAGTTTTTCAGAAACCACATAAACCTCTTTAATATGTTAATTTTACATTAGATGTTATTAATTGCCCTATGAGATGCTACACCTACTATCTAGTAAGCTGCAGATCTACAATACCTCAGTGTTTATGTTCTGCTAAAACAAGACAATAGAGATATAGATTCCTCTCTGCAACTATCTGCACATAGAAGAAGAAAACAAGGAAATGGAAGGTGCAGAGCCCTCTTTCACACTATGTAACTACTTCTTAATTATAGGCTTCAGTGGACTGATGAACATTTCAGAGTACACCTGTTTGTTAATTCCCGTGTTTTGTGTTCTTAGTTTATGCCTTCAACATATTTGAGTAGATACTGGTGACAAGTCTGCATCTGTCTGATGTGAAAAACACTTGCCTGTTGTGGTGACAAAATGCAGGAAAACCAACTGCCACTCCATGCATATACATTTTTTTAATAATTTAAAAAAAAATAATAAATGCTAGGATGGGGAGAATGGGCTTCTTGTTATTTGTTGAGCTATTCCTAAAACTAAGATTCAGAAACATGTTGTGAAGGTGAACTAAATAATATCTCTCAGAAATCTTTGGACCCTAGACTGTAGGCAATACAAACCAAAATCATTCACATTTTTCCTTTCTTTCTCCCCATTAGCAGTTCATGCAGCTGTAACATTTTAATGTAATATGTAGTCTTGAAACATACATTATCTTCATATTTAGTATGTTTCAGAATGAGAAAGGGTTGAAGAAAGGTGCATTGAATAGCTTTTATTTAGCTTCTAGTGCCCACATACTTATAACCTCTCTGTTCACGTATTAAAATGATCTTTCATAAACTGCCACATTGAGCTGAGGTAATGTGAAGATTGATTCTTCTTTTAGCCTCCAAAGGATCCACATGAGGTTAGAGCAAGGTGATCTCTTAGAGTCACAGGTAAAACAACACAAAGAAAGATTAGAAAAAGGAAATGCAGTCACAAATTGCTGGAAACTGGGAACTGCAATGTGAGAAATTTCTGTAAGTGAAGGGAACCCAGCCGAATAATGAAGACAGAGGAGAAAGTAATTCTGCAGAATCTGAACATATTTTAAAAAGTTTGCCACCATTTTCTTAGTAATATTGCTGTTGGAGGAGGGGTGTAGGTTTTAGAAAACACAGTAACTATTGATTCCGATCACTTCAAAAGAGGGGAATATTATGAGAAATGAGAAGTATTTCAAATAAAGATTATTCAAGGTAAAATGAAAGGGCTGACAAACTGGAACGCTCTCCCACACAGAGAAGATTCCTTTTCTGCACTTAGTATTCAAGAGACTGAAACATTGCATACAATTTTTCTTGGAGTATGAGTATTGTCATTTAAATGTATCCAGTTTGATAAACCGATATTGTACCCTCAAATGTATTTAGGGTATTACATCAATGAAGATAGTTCCTGAATGCCAGTGAGTTTTAAATTCTCAGGATTTTTTTTTTTTTTTTAATTGGAGAGAGCTGTGGGAAGAATACTGATTATGGGCTTCAGAAATGGTTCTAGCAATGTTCAAGAAACTTTGAGTTAACTCACTACTCAGTAACTACTTGGCCAGAAGTGAAACTTCTTCATTCTCCCTAGGATGCTCCTGTGGTTTGATACTTGTATCATGTTCCCACCTAGGAATTCTGTAATTAGGGTTTGCTACAAAGGGCTGACGGAGAAAAACATTTCAACTTAACAGTGTATATCTTTTGTGAAACAACCAGAAACATTACTATAACTTTCCAATTTCCAGCCAAGTACATTTGAATATGATGCCTAATGAGATGATATGCCTTCTTTGAATTGTTATTAACCACTGTAATAACTATCAACATCCATAGTGAAGTTAGAGAAGACACTATACTTGAGGAATGCAGAAGTGTCACTTTAATAAAAACTACCACCTTCTGCAGTCGATTCACCAAGCAGAAAATAATTCATAATAGATGAAAGACGGTATAGTTCAAGGTAAAAGTTAATAGCTCTATAGGTAAGAAACTGGCCACAACTAAGAGCAATTACAGAATCAGTTTTGCAACCCTTCTCTGCAATGTTTCTTTTGCAAGACTAGGCAAAGGGATTAAAATATAAGAACCATGCTTTGCATTTGAGACACAGATGCACTGTGGTTTTATAGAATTACCAGTAGTTTTTGGGTTTGGTTTTGTTTTTTTTTTTTCTCCCTTCATAATTACTTCTAATATTGAGTTTGTTCATTGGATTGTTTCGAAGAACTTAGCTGATGGAGGTTTACCTTAGAGCTCATAGGAGCTTACAGCCTTTTTAATGAGTGGTAATGGTCAACACAGTTAAAACTGCTCAAGTGTGCTACTGCTCATGTGTCTCATTCTACCTTTATCTGTATTGAATTTCAATCAATCTTGGAAGATCTCTCTGTTGCATTTCTTTATGGTTGGTCTTTCCCACTTTTTTCTTCTCAGCAGCTTAGTAAAATTAATGTCATTTGTCACCTAGATATTCACCCTGTTTTTCACAAATAGCTTTAAATGTTAAGTGGTATTGCTTTTCCCCCACTATTATATTTAATAGTGAAATAATGCATCAGAATCTTTAGGACAATAAGGCATGTGGGTGTTGAAAGTTACACAGACAATGAAAATGAATGAACATGAACCTCTCTCAAAATAAGGTCCAGACAATACCTGAGAAATAACTGATATGTTAATTCACACTAGAGTTTATCAGTGTACCTTCAGCTTTGCTACCTGTTGATTTACACTTAGCTGGTAAACATGCTTAAAAAACAGTTACCAAGTTCAAGATTAATATAAAAAGATGCAGAATTATCTTTATTTCCTCCTTGCCACATCTTATTGATGTAATTGGTGTACTACTTCTGTGTCTTTTTTGTTTCTTTGTTTTTTTTGTCTGTTTTTTAAACAGAAAGTATTTTGGCATTTTACATAGGTTTGATAAAAAGATTGTCAGAGATTAAGAGCCCATGCATACAGAGTACAGCATAAGTTAAAGATGCAATTACAGGAAAGGCAAGTTGTACCACACCAACTTCATGGTGGGTCAACCTTGGCCAGCTTCTGAAAACCCACCAAGCTGCTCTCTCACTCTTCCTTGTTAAGAGAACAGGGGGAGAAAATGAGATGAAGAAAAGTTCATAGGTCGAGATAAAGACAGGGAGATCACTGACTACTTAGTATAACACATTTAACACTGGAAAATTGAATTTAATTTCTTGGAAATTAAAATAGAGTTGGATGTTGAAAAAAAAAGTACAAAAAATTAAAACACCTCCTCCCCACACCCTACTCTTTCCCAAGTTCACCTTCACTCCTAATTGGTCCATCTTTTCTCCCCTATTGGAAAAGGGGATGAGGAATGGGGGGCTGCAATCAGCCCTTAACAGCTCTTCTCTGGCGATCCTTCCTCCTCACACTTTTCCCTGCTTCAGCTTGGGTCTTTCCCAGGGGCTGCAGGGGAACACCAGCCCCACCGGGGTCCGCAGGACCATCCCTGCAGGGATCTCTCCTCCCCGCTCTGCCCTCGGGGCTCGCAGGGCTGTTTCTCACCCAGTTCCCCTCCCTCAGCCCTGGCTGCCTGGCAGTGTTTTGCCCTCCCTTGCCCAGGCTTTCCCCGGGGCTCTCGCCCGCCCGCCCGTGGCTGAGGGGCTCAGCCGTGCCCTGCGCTGGGGCCGCTGGAGCCGCTGGAACCGGCGGTGTCGGGGTGGGGCAGCCCTGGATGCTCCACACAGGGACAGCCCGGCACAGCCCCTTGCCAGAACTTCGACACGTAAAACCAATTCATGACCAAAGTGATGAACTGACTAGAGGAAGGAATAACGCTAGATAGGAATAAGGGTGGATTTTCCCCTCAAACAAGTACTGCTAAACCATTTAAGTGAGAAATGGCAGTTCCACATAAAATGCTGGTTTCATCAATGTTGTCGTTCGGCATTAGGAGATAAAAACCACAGAACCTGTCTGCTGCTGTATCATAATCATGAAAGGATTGGAAGTTAAGAATATAAAAATTAAAAAAAAATAAATTAAAATAATAATAATAAAAAAAAAAAAGTCAAAATTTGTTCAGTTTTTCAGTCCATAACAATTTCAAGGAAGATTGGATCACCTTGACAAAATTGTCTTGGACCATTAATTTAAATAACAGTCTCCACATAGAGAACTCATGTTTTGCAATATAGCACTGACAGACTCTAGAAAGCTTTCTTGCAAAAACAGTCATTACTTTTACATATTAGACTCAGTGTAACTGTTTTAACATAAAGAGCAAGTTTCTTCTAGGTGCAATTATATGTTGACCTAAATGGAGTTTAAAAAGGTAAGCTCTTTATCCTCTGTTTTTTGACTAGGACTGAACTTCAACATGTTCATGCTTTTCTGTTCATTCGGTTGGTCTGTCAAGTCAAAATGCCCTTGTCAGTGCTATGCTTCAGGAAACCTGATATAGCTGAACACACTGGAAGAAAGTAAAATTTATCAGGCTGATGAAAGCACTCTCTTCCCTCGACTTTGAATGTCCCCCAAATAACCTTGAATGTTTAGAGATTACACTTAAAAACCAACAACAGCAACAAAAACCGAAACATAGTGGTCCACAGCATTTTATGACTTGTAGAATTCAAATAGTGTGCCCTCAACTTCTTAACATGAAACCAAATAACATTTGTTGAAGGTTGAATGGAGTCAGCACAGAGGAACTATCTGTGCCAACAGAACTCAAGACAAAGCCAGTGTACATGTATGCATTTTTATTTTGAAAAGCTTTTGTGTTGGCAACAGTTTTGAGTTAGTTTTTTGTAAAAAATACAGTAGAAAATGAGGTGGCTAACATGATAAAGGACCATATAATGTTGTGCTCTAATGACATCAGGTGTATTATTTAGGTTTTTATTACATTTTCACTAGATATAGAGGAAAATTATTTTATATAAATACATTATTTGTGAAACTAGCAACCTAAAAGGTAGAAAGTATTATTCAATATGTTGCGTTTTCTGCTTATACCACTTGCTTACTTTCTTATGGAGACATGAAAATGGCAAACAGGTCATGTGCAAAATCTTTGAACTATATCATCTACATTTTCCTTTTAATTTTCTCTGTTATAAGAAACAACTCTTTTTTTTTATCAGAAAAAAACCTGGAACTATTTGCTTATGTTTAAAACGCTGAAATATCTGATGTGCTTTATGTAAACCACTATCATTAAATAAAAGCATTTTATCTCTAAAACTCCACTTTTGTTTCTTCCTTGGCACTTATACTAAAATATACATCATTTCCCCTTACTGTCATTAAATCAGAGATGTTAAATTCTCTTAATATGATTGGGGAAGATTAGATTCACTGTCCCGTATCAGAACTAACTTATTGTAATGACATGTCACATATTACTTTGAAAAATAATTTTGAATGGCAAGTCTGTTATGCTGTATTTATGTTTTCAAGAATCAAATAATAAATTAATAGAATTACTACCTTGTAAATCCAATGTAACAACTGGGATTACTTTCCTAATCTAACTTTCAGCAAATGATTTCAAGACATATTAAAAGCTGTTACTTTTCTATTCCCTTTCCTGAATTTACACTCATTTCCAGCTGTTCCATACCTCCTTATCTCCTGCATCGACAGAAATCTGAAACTGGTTTTGAATTACAAATAAAAATGTAAGAACTAAGAAAAGTTTCACTCCCAAAATTTTTGAAGAAAAATGCAGTTGAAAACCAACACAGATCTGAACACCTGAACAATCATTCTGCTTTACCCTTCAGAGGACATCTGAAACTGGATTAAGAGGCATACGTTTTGTATTTCAGAGGGTATCCCCTTTGTATCCAAAGGGTCCACAGAGAAATTGTCAGTCTTGTGCATTATATTTTTCTGCTATTCCCTCTTAATAGCATGACTCACAGCCTCAAATCCACACTGATCTTCCTTTTATCACTGCTTATTGACTTCTCTCTCCAAAGTAAAAAGCACAGCGAATGTGTAGTTATGACTTGTTTCCAGTGCAACTGACCTTTAAGAAATATCCTTTCAAGAAGGAGCAGACCTTCTGCAGAGAGAGGTGTGAAGGTTCCAAATGAAGAATGTTATGGACTGAAACATGTAGTGTTTCACTTCTTTCCTAAAATTCTTTGTTATTTTTATCATATCCTGAGACATGAGTTATCTAACCTAGAAGCGCGCAGAAAGTTCAAGAGAAAGGTAAACTATATCACCCATGACAACTGAGAAATGTTAAAGCTTGCAGGCCCACAGCCCAAGTTTTTTTTAGATTTCTTCAGGAGAATCTTCATTCCTCTGAGCTGGTGCAGTAGGTACCTGATTCCTCCCCAAGCCATGGTGCATTCACTAACCCTGCCCCTTTCTGCATTCACAACTATTTTTTTCATTAGAAAAATTTACATTAGCGACAAAAGACAAGAGGTCTCATGTAGCTCAAAACTCAGTTCTGTTCATTCAAGTTACTTATTTAATCCTGCTTATTCAAATTTCCACAGATTCGGCATTGCACACACTCACACACATAGACACAGCATACTTGCACTTGTAGATGAATAGTCTTTCCGAACTAACATTGCTAGATACTGTTGATAAGTGGGACGTTTTCAAGAAACCCTCCCCAAATAATTCACAGTTTTGGAAAAAGAAGTCACTGTGGTGTTAAATTCTTTAAAGATACCTTTTTAAATACAAAACCAACTTTTTTGAGTTCTTTCCTCCGGGAAACATACCCTGAAACACTGAACCGTTACCCCAAGTGCAACAGCAGGGAACCGTTTCAATAAACCCAGAACCACAGAAAATACTTAGCATCTACAAAGGGATAATTTCTCGTTTCTACAGTAACCTCATTTTTCCAGGACCTGTGTTTTGCCATATACAAAAATCTTCTGAGTATGGCTAATAGGGATTAACTTTATATTAATTTTTACAATCTCCAAATGACATTTTCTTAGAGTAAAAAAATAATGTCTGAGGAATGCTTATATGCTTGATATTAAAATATAATGATGATTTGTTGTCCTAACCCTTGCTGTGTAACAAATGATGGCAGTGAATTAATTCATCCTCTTGACAGTCATTTCATAGTAAGAACAAGAAACCTTACCATTTTCGTTGGAGGCCTACCCTATTCTTGTCCTCAGTGTGCATTTCCATTACAATGAGTGTGATCATTATAACAGCATTGTACATAATGACTCTGCTTTCTGTGATGTTACTCCCAAATTGGGTGTGAAAAATGTGAAAGGACAGATCTCAAATGGTAAAACTCTCACCAGTGAAGCAGAGTAGTCTATAGAATTAGTAACTGACAGAACTGATAGCATGCTGCCACTGAACAGAAGCCTGGAATTAAAGGGCACTACTTTCCTTTATAAATGGAGGGGCTTTGCATGAAAATCATTTGTCAAATTAAAGGTGCATTGAATGAGACCTTGATGGGGTGTGTACAGTTAATTGTAACGTTAGTAAAACACCGATTTTTCAAAATGAAAAGGAGCTCATGCATAATGACCACTACAGAAATTTTGCTAATTACTATATTATGACAGTCTCACCCTTTTTTTTTAATATAAATATATGCCTGAGCTAATATGATTGATCTTTGCGTAAATCAGATCATCAGAATCATCACAACAAATGAAAAATAGAGTACAGTTGTTTTTAAGTTCCACAAAGGTTTCACAAAGAAAAGCTTACTAATGCTGTAAAGTGCTCAGAGTAGAAAATTGTAAGCATCAGAGAGAATTCTTTGAGGAAAAGGGGAGAAAAATTGCTCAGTATAGAAGAAGAAATGTCCTCAAACAAGGCATGCAGTCACATTTTGACCACAAAGGACTGAAAGAAACTCTATTGATTGATCTCTGTAAATGTAGCATTAATAGAGTGGTCAGAGGACGAAATGAAATACATAATACTACCATAAGAACATAAAATTGAAAGGGACTATGCTTTAGCTCACTGAATCCAGACCTCTGTTCTGGTATGAAATCATGCCTATAAATGCTTTTATAATGAAAAGCACACTTTACTTTGAAACCGTTTCAGCTTCTTTTTTTTTTTTTTTTTTTTTTATTTTTCCTATTAATAGAAACTGTCAGAACCTGAACTATTCTTGTTTCCATTCTGTATTAACTCACGGCCACCAAAACCTTATTTTTTTTTCAAGTAAAATTTCAATGAACTTAAATAGCTTCCCTCTTTTCATTGTGGTTTCTTCTGAGGTGTATTATAATGAGTCCTCTCTATTATTTGTGGGAATAATTAAACAAGCATGTTCTCCACTACTATCTTAACCATAGTATTCAATTTTCTTTGTATAGTTTCATATATAAATCCATTTTTCTTGACCAAAAGTAACCAGTACAGTAAATAGGTTAACATTATTTTTCACAATGTCTTCAATACTACTTTATCCCTATTTATCATCTCGGTTTTTGCAGCCTAGTATCATACTTACCTTCATTCAGGTATGACATTAGAGGCAACGTTTGATCTGGTAACCAGACCTTTCTCTTCCTCTTTCACTTACAAGAAACCACTACTATGTAAGAGAAATTCATTATATTTTTTTGTAGGAGTCTTATAACCTTGTAGTCCTGAGGTTTACTCTATATTTCTATATTTAAATCATATTCATGATATCTAGCTCTCTCCAGACAATGTGTTTATTTTCCTGCATAGCTTTACATCAGCAAGATGTTTGCAAAATGTTTCTTCTATTCCAAAATCATTTATGAAAATACCCACCCTAAGGTGGGTCTGGAAGGATAACTTCTCATTCCCTTATTCATTTTAAAAGCTTCTCTTTCAGTGCAAACCACTAGCTCCATTTAGAAAGGTCCTTTCTAAGTTTACACTTCCTGCACATATCTCAACAATTTTTGGTATGCTGAAATGCTTGGTATTTTACTGAGGCTAGTGTAACAGAATTATTTTTTTTTTTTGTCTTTGTGTTAAGAGTAGATTAAATACAGTCACTCCACTTGCTATTTTTAGTTCAGATGATACTGTACAAATTTGAAAGCCCTCACTAACAGACATCTGTGATTTCAGAAGCCGTTGGCTTCCTTAGATGTTTTTCATACTCTACAATGTAATCTTCAGGATTCCCAATTTGCAGGCAAACTAAAAAGAAATAGTTAATTTTCCATGTCCATCTTTCTTTGCCCCTCATATTAAATGTATTTCTCCATTTCTATTAAGGAAATTAAGACTCATCCTGATTATGTAATTAAAAAAACCTATCACAATGGTGCAAGACAGAATTCAGAGGGAGAAAAAACTCCTTCTGTCATACATCACGCATTAAAGCTATATAGAGAGTTTTGTGTTATTTTAATGCAAATTTAAAACCCAAGCTATACAGACACCATTATATAACCAGACCTCAGTTGTCCAGGCTTCAGTTCAACTACAGCAGCCTGATCTTTATATCTGAAGTTCACTCTATATATCAAAACATAAATGCAGGGCTTATTCTCAAAGACTTCTGAGGAACTCCAGCAAGTAACACACCTTGTGCCTCTTTTTATGAAGAAAGTCACAGAGAATTTCCTTTTGGAGGAGGCCTTTTCCACTCTACAGTCAGAGTGGAATGAACACCCTATGGAGCCTAGACTGCGTTTGTAATATTCCTTTAAGCAGAACCAAATATAATTCTGAAATAGTCTGAAAAAGCCTTTAGCAGTGATCCTATGCAATGGGGAATCTGGAAATTGATGTAACAGGATCAATGGCTCTCACTTTGTGTTTAGCTGACCTCAGAACAAGAGCTATTTTATTTTATTATCTTCACCCTATATACTTTCGTTATTTTTTTTCCTTTATAATAAACACAGTATACACAGACAACTGGCAAGTTCACTGTGAATGCATGTACCAATCCATGAGGTGTCCTTCTTTAAAAAAATAGGTGCCATTTAGAGTTTTCCTCTATTAATGCCACATTTCAGGGGATGAGAAAAACCAAACCAAAACCAAAAAGAAGACAATGACCTTACCTTTCCTACATACTGAGGATCTGGTCCCATGTGTTCTTCTAAAACAAAGAACTGATTCCACACCCATCCACGCTTGGGACGATGATGCACTTCTGTTTCGCCTTCTATATGTTTGGTTTGATTTCTAGTCACCTTGATGGAGCCATGGTGAGCAGCTCCATAACACCTCTGCACAAAACAGAGACAAACTAGGACTGGGCAGATACAAGATGTACTTGTAATTCTCATTGTAGGATAAGCTTCCTGTTCAAGGTTTTCTTTCTCTTGTCTTTGTCAGCTGTAATCCTTTAATAAGTTCCCAAGACAGAAGGTGAAGCCTGGTTCAGAAATACAGTCCAAATTGGGGTTTTCTGCTTGTTCATTGTTCAGCTGCCCATTTGGGAAAGGCCAAATTGTATTTACATTATGAAAAGCTGGCTGGAAAAACTGATATTTCTTCTGAGGTCTTCACAATAGAGTTCCACAGCCGACCATTTTCTATCTAATAGGAAAAGAAAAGAAAGCCACTTACTCATCACTAAAACCAGTAATTTTCAGGTTTCTGACCTTAGATTACTCTCAAAGCTGTACTAACCAGTCAAAGACTGTAATTGGAACTAAAATTTCTTATCAATCCTCCCTGTAAGAGTGTTTCCTAATCTCTATGTTAAAATACCTCTAAGACTTAGTATGGCTCCTCCAAGCTACGAAAACACATCATTAAAACCTGGATGATTTGGGACAATTCCTTTGGCCTTTACATGCAAATCATTGACATGATCTGGCAGTAAAACAAAATCTCTTCTAAAGTGTCATTAAAAAGTGATCGGAAAATCATTCCACACGGGTTTTTGATGTTCCATATGCTGCACAGATAACCAACTTGATGAGAAATACCTAGTCTGTAATGGGTTTTGAAAGAAGGCCTCCAGAATGACATTTGAGGATTCTGAGTCAATACTAGAGTATATTGTCAAAATGTACAGTTTTTACAATTTGTTCTTTACATACACTTCAATCAATATCACACTAGACCCTCATAAAATTATGTCATACTGATAGAAAGTTCATGTACTGTTGTTTAGATGATCAGTATTATTCCCAGTGACAATATTCATTCAGCCTCAAAAAAGGAAAATGTAACATTTTATACTACAATAGTAAAATGTAAATATGTATGTGGAAGTTGATGTAGCCCTTAAAGCAAAGTACCTTGAAAGGAGTAAAATAATTCTTCAAACTTAGGATGAACAGTTACCTTTAGGAAACCATTTTTTCAGTTACCTGAATATATCAAAGATCAGTCAGTCCACCAGAAGTCTGAAAACATGCAAATAAATCTACAAAAATTGAAATCTTCCAATACTGATTTTGTTGAGGTATCACAAAGCCATTACAAGCTACGTAAACAGAAACTCAATGAAACTAATTTTGTTTCCAAGTTTCATGGGAACCCAACAGAAAAAAAATCATAATTTCTAAAGAAGAACCTAACTAGAAATTAGAAATCAGATGGAAAAATACTGCAGTGGAAGGAAATTTATTAGCTGTCTTTTAGCTGCAGATTTTTTGATCTTATGCTTCTTTCAAGTCCATATTAATAACAGAAGTTAAAACTTCTAGCTAAAAACAGTTTCTCATCAGAATAAAGGAAGAATACTTCAAGACTGCTGTACATTAGAAATAACCAGAAAGCACTGTTAATACTCGGTTCAGGACAGTGGGTTTTGCTGAACTAAAGGAAGAACTCCAGTCTCTTGTGGTTGTGTGACAGTTCAAAAAGAAACTTTGTAACTCTGTACCGCATTTTCAACTGAGGAAAAAATCTGTACACATTTAATATTTCCCTGCTTCTTATTTCCATAACAATATAGTCTCCCCTCAACCCCCATGAAGACCAAGACACTATTGTCTTAAAATACTCACATTCCATCTCAGAACAGATTCATACAACATGAGGAATTATTATCTCCTTTAAGTACAAATGTGACTTAATATTTTGTTGTTTGTTTGGGGTTTTTTTGTTTTGTTTTGGGTTTTTTTGTGGTTTTTTTGTGGGTTTTTTTGTTTGTTTTGTGGGTTTTTTGTTTGTTTTTTGTTTGTTTGGGGTGGTTTTTTTGTTTGTTTTGTTGGTTGGGTTTTTGTTTGTTTGTTTTTTTGTTGTGGTTTTTTGTTTGTTTGTTTTTGGGGTTTTTTTAACAGTTAAATTTTGTATGAAGTCTAAGTAATACCAAGGACAGAATCCAGCCATTCTGAGACTCACATTTGTTTCTTACTATATACTCTTCTATCTTGCTTTCCTTGCCTTTCTTTATTCTCTCCTGATTCTTGCTAATCAGTTTTTGCCTTGAGGAATGTAATTTCCTTCTACAGATTTCTATATTAACAGATGAGTTATTTAAATAGATCTATCATTTTTATACTTCAGACATACATTAAAATTAAGCGGTACCTCACAAAATGTAAAGGCTGTAGTTTTATCCGTTCAAGTGTTATTTTTCTTCCCTTTGTTTCCATCTTGAGAAATGCTTGGGAGCCATTAATAAGACTATAAGTAGTGCATAATTAGTTAAAAATGGTATATAAAGTGCATTGAGATTTCTCAGAATGGTCCATTTAAAATATATTTGAAATCATCACTGCTAAACTTTCTTTTATAAAAACTGTGGAGATGGCTGTGATGGAAAATTCCTGCCTTATAAAAAGTATAAATGAGTACAGAAAATAATAACAAATCAAGATTTACTATACAGAACCTTGTTTTGTAAAAAAAGCATTCACATGAAAGCATTCACTAAAAACCTGACTCCACCCTCTCTTACCTCTACCCTCCACCACAGAAAGCTCAAATCTACCTTGGAGACATCAGATCAGAGTGGCCTGCAGGGGGAAGTTTAGATGGAAATACCTCAAATAGTTAACACAGAGGAGGCAGCAAAGCAATTAACAAAGAATTTTGAACTGTGACCAAAGGAAAAAAAAACAAAACACAAAACAAAACCCCCTGAACTCTCTGAAATTCCTTGAATTGCGGCCTTAAGGTAATATATTGAGATCCTGCCTTCTCATTGCTCTTTTCTGCAGCTTCAAATTAAGTGTCCCGATTTATGATTTTTGTTATAAAGACGCATGCAACTGCAGGGTAGACTTGTGTTATTGCTGTTTCCTGGGAGCCCCCATGAAAAGGAGTTGTGTATCTCGAGAGACTGTTAGACTGAGTTAAAATTAAAATAAATAATTAAATAAGATGTAGTGGGAAAGTTCCACCAACATTGCTGCAAATCATTACAGCAGAGTAGTTATAGCTTAGTGTGGCAGCAAGACTGTAATGAATTCCCAGGAAATCAATACGAGCACAGTGATGTAAAATGCGTATGTTTCACCATTATGAGGACACGCATCCTTCATACTTCATTTCTCCAGAATTTCAGTGTCCCCTACCTCCCATAATCAAATTGACCCATATTTGAATTCATCTGAATGACTGAGTTTTGCAAATGCACATTCAGCACAGTTCAACACATTTTTTCTCACATCCCTTGGGGACCCTTTGCAGTTCCAAGGTGACAGAGTGACAAATAGTTATGGAACTTGTAAGAAATTGCATTGCTCATATACTTTCTGACTTCTCCCTCTGCACTCTGCCCTCTAAACCTCCTCCCTATCAGAACAAATTCTTTGATTATCAAAATCTGAACAGCTTCAAAACAATGTCGTTATTGTATATAAATTATCAGGCAGGAAAATCTTACATTCGGTGTTGCCTGTGCTTATTGTTTATTGCCAATGTTATATCCTTCATTGAATCATAAAATCAACCACGTTGGAAAAGAGCTCCAAGATCATCAAGTCCAACCCTTGATCCAACACTGCTGTGGTTACTGGACCATAGCACTAAGAGCCACATCCAGTCTCATCTTAAAAACCTCCAGGGATGGTGAATCCACCACTTCCCTGTGCAGCCCATTCCAATGTCTGATTACTCTCTACATAAAAAATTTCTTCCTAATATCCAACCTAAACTTCTCCTGGCAGAGCTTAAGACCATGCCCTCTTGTCCTACTGCTGGTTGCCTGGGAGAAGAGACTGATGCCCACCTGGCTACAACTTTCTTTCAGGCAGTTGTAGAGAGAGATGAGGTCTCCCAGCACTGCAGAAACAATGGTCTATTGACCTGGAGACCAAAGACAGAATAATGGACCACTATCAGAAAGGAAAACTGGATGTGATTTTTTTTATATCCTTCGAAAAAGAGTTTGATAGATTGCCAAGAGAATATACAGTACTCCTGATGACCTCAGGTAACTGGTTGAAAAAAAGTGGCCTTTCTAGGTAGATGAAAGGAAATGGTTCATCTATAGTTGATATCTAGTCTATTCCCAAGGCTGGTAGAGCTGAGCTAGGGGTATGGTAAACTGCAGCACCAGGTTTTTTTCAGCCTGTGTAATAGTCCGTGCTTTCCAACATAGGCTTCTGCGCATGTTAGTTTATCTGACAGAACTAGTGGCAAAACTGTTTTGGAAAGCATTTAAAACTATGTTATATGTTGTCTTGCCCCTTTGTTGTAGTTAGTTGCACCTATGTGTATGAGATAGGAAACTAGGAAAAAAACAGTTAATAAAATGAAAATTCTTGAAATAATTTAATAGTAGTTTCAATAACCACAAATGTTTTGACATGTAGTTCTATTTTGACAGAACTACAAATGGGAAACTGGACTAGTCTTTTAACTTCAATAGCATAAGGAAATATCCTTTACTGGTAAGATAACTGCATGAGATATTGAACTAAATTATTGTTAAATTTATGTGTAGGTGTATTACTTTTCTGAAAGCTAGTCTCTATCAGCCTGGAGCTTGATCAGTTTACTGAAAAAACAGAGAGAAAAGAGCATTTGATATCCCTCTCCTCACCTCTTTAAGCCAGCAAATCTAGTGGATCACTGTACAGTGTCAAGGGGTGTTATTTCTTGTACCTCTCTTTCACATTTAAACACAGTCTTTTGGTAAAGACCACTTCTAATCACCAAAACCCAAAAAGTATCTATGCTAATCTAGTACTGACTGTTTCTTCACCAAGGAAATTATTTTATATAAATGCCCCTTTACAAAATAAATAGAAATAACAACAACAACAGCAACAATGAAAACCCCCCATGAAAAGTAAAGGTTATTCTTTTACATAAGGCAACAGAAATTCTGTTGTGGATAGAAAGCTGGGGGTGGGGAAATCCAACCAACAAGCAAGCAGACATTAAAAAAAGATAAATAACAAAAGAAAAAAATAGAAAAAGATACAACAAAAAAATCACTGGAAAACAAATCAAGACAGAGAAGCAGATTGGAAAGTTCACCTGGAAACAGCTGAGGCTGTGAAAACTGATATGTAAAGCTATCACAGTTGATGTAAAAAATCCAGCACTACTATTTCTGTGAAATGTGAGAAATCTAGTTAATACAGCTCAACAGAAACATGGTTAAATAGAGAAAATATTAACTGGGAACAAAAATGATGGAACAAAATTCCACACAAAATATATCTGTTTCTGGGATTGGTATGCCGAAATCACCAAGGGAAGTACAAACCTGACATATTTTTCCCTACAATTTTTACCTTCTATACCCAAAAAGATCTACTTCTAACTTTCACTTTTTCACATACAACTCACTGATTGAGCCAACTGCTAACACATTTGATATAAAAAAAAATAAAAAAAATATATACCATATAAAGTAATAAAACAGCATAAGGACAACTGTGGAGGATAAATGATTACAGGTTGTTATGCAGTATATGCAACAAGCTGTGATATTCTTAGATTCAATTTACAACACATTATGAAAAATTAATTACTTAGGTGAGTACATCACTCTTGCTGACACTGTTCAAATGAAAATCAAAGAAAGGCAAAGAAATGCCCTCCTTTTTAATTTCTTTTCCCTTTTTACATCCTACGTACCAAAGAAAGGAACAGTTATACCAAAAGCCCAGAAAGAAACAAAAACTGGCAGCTGTATCCTGCAATACTATTAAGGAAAGGGAAATCACATAGTTTTGGGCATTCTAGAACAGAAAAGCAAAACACACCAGACAAATCCTTCACATGGGAAAGCAAGCTTGCTGGTCCTCTGGGAAGGAACTTATTATATTACATAACATAAAGACAGATGTAGGTTTTACATGTTGCAATTAGATACCCAAATATAGTTACTGCGCAGGAAAAAATAAATTTCTCTCCCCATTTGATTTTTTAAAGGTAACAGTAGCATTTGAATGCAGAGTTCGCGTTAAGTAATTTTAAGATAGTAAAGCGTGATGAATTTTTCAACAGCATACTGACTGACATACATAAATCAAACAATCCTTTCTTATGAGACTCTATTCCTCCTACTGTCTCAGAGCTCCACAGAGACTATGTCAGAAGCCCCCATTAACTCTACAGGTTGTAACACCTATGATTCTTTACCAAGTGTTCACAATCCAGGCTATTTTTTAAAGTCTAAGACTGTCTCTTTTTCTCTTTCCAATCCCTCTTCCATTTGAGGCAGATGATATTTCCAAATATTGTTTTTACCCTCAGTGATATATTTCATGAGGCTTATTGCTACATTTTCCTTAATTATCATTTCTTGGTGTAGTAGCTCAACACCATAAAATTTCGGTAGCTTCTAAGTCACAGAAACCAAAATAATACTATTGTTCTGTGAAAATCACAGAAAATAGAGCTTAGCCGTATTTCAGGATTAACAACTGCTGAATATGTAATTAGTTTTTAAGTATTTCAATAGCTTTCAGAGGCCTAATTGAAAATTAGTGGATTTGTTCACATTTGCATTATAGGTGTGATTTTAGAGAGTTTGTACCTAAACCTTTAACACACCACAAGTATGGACTATTCTTTATTTCTAGTACAACAAATTAGTCAGATCTTTTCCCTTGTAAAAACATAGTACATTAAATTAAATTATATTATATTAATGATATGATGAGACTGAAAAATGAAGCTGGCAGAGATGGCTTTACATCCAGCATTACCACACTGAGATTTCTAGGAGTTTTTTTTAATTCTGCTTTGTCAAGATGGAATAAAAAAAAATTCAAAACTTTCCTTTAAAATCCTAGCTGCAGCCCTGGCAATTAACCAGCATTGGTTTGATTCAAGTTCTAGATAAAAGCTCACTTTCTTTTCCCTTTACTTTTATCTCCAGTATAAGATACACTGTTCAGAGTCCAGACCCCCTGTTACCTTAATAAGCATTAAGTTACCTTGTTGGCTGAAACAGGTTGCATTATTTAAAGCTAGGGTCAAAAAACTGAATAGACATTGTATAAATAATAGCTTTTGAGACCTTATAACTGTCTACAACTTCCTCACAAGGGAAAGAGGAGGGGGCAGGGAGGCAGGTACTGATCTCTTACCTCTGGTGACCAGCAACAGGACCCAAGAAATTGGCCTGAAGCTGTGTCAGGGGAGGTTTAGGTTGGATATTAGAAAAAGTTTCTTCACCCAGAGGGTGGTTGGGCACTGGAAAAGGTTCCCCAGGGAAGTGGTCACAGCACCAAGCCTGACAGAGTTCAAGAAGCATTTGGACAACAATCTCAGGCACATGGTGTGATTCTTGGGGATGGTCCTGTGCAGGGCCGAGAGTTGGACTTCAATGATCTTTGTGGACCCCTTCCAACTCAGGATACTCCGTGATTCTACGATTTTTTTATAGAAGAGGTGCCACATTCCTTACAGAAGGAGGCATGTGAACTGATGTTCAGATTTTGTTATGAAGAAAGTTGGAAGGACAGCTTATTAGTACCTGCAATTAGAAGAACACAGAAATGCTGAACCACTGCAAGCAGTCCTGGTCGAAATTCCTTCCCAACAACACCTGTATTAAAGGAGATTAGTCATGTGTTATATCTAAATGCACTTTCCCAGAGGACAAAACCCCACTGGAATGAGACCTAACAGTAGCATGAGGATGAAGGGAGTGTGAAAAGCTGAAAGGGCCTTAGAAGACAGTCACAAAAAACATTCAAAAAGTTTTAATGTTGCTTATGGCAAAGAAACTCTTGAATAGTTATTGGGCCAGAACCTGCTTTATCATTCCTTTTTTTAAAAAAATTAAAATAGACTGTAAAAACTGTCTTGTACTGTTGGAGATAGACTGAGGACTGAAACAGACCTCAGAGAGTGGAAAGAAGAAATCTGTGAAGACATGAATGCCACGGAAGATACCCTGCCTGAGTCTTCCACCTGAAAGACTGTGTAACGTATTGTAACAAGGGCTTACCTAACTGTAGGTAACGCCCTCCATGCCATATTCCTTTTTCCTGACGTCGTGGACATCTCTCTCCGGAGAGACAGAGACAGCCCCCTGCGTGGGCAGGCTACCCGGGGGGTAGCTGCCCTGACCAATCCCCAGTTGTCTCTGTTCCGTACCTCCCTCCTCTCTCCCTGTCAATCCTGTTGCCCTACCAATCACCGACCCATGTACTCCTTTCCAGAACCTTCCCTCTCCTGCCCTATATAAATCCACCATTTTGTCCAATAAAGTCAGATCGGCATCGACCTTCGAGCTGCACACTGTGTCTGTGTCTCGTTCCTTCGGGGCTCAGCACGGCAAACTGCAGCTTGGGGAACAAGAATGGTCTGGATTTTCCCCTTGCCCATAACCGTGGCATTGTACCAACATCTTAAAATAGAAGCTTTAATAGGAGTTCAAGGAATTTATAAAAATCAATGTGGACTGGTGATCAAGGTACTCCCTTCTTATACTGTGTATAGCTTATCACTAACTACAAGATTTAAGGGATTTCTTAACAGATAGCATAAACTGAAGTACCACTCACAAAGAATGAAAACTAGCCACATTACAGCTAGGCAACTAATCCAGCAACTTTTATGGCAAACGAGATTCGTACCATGGCCCAAATAAAGGATTCCAGGTACACTGACTCACAACATGATACAAAAAGAAAGAAAACCCCCAACTATTCAAAGAAGAATGATCTGTGTTTAATCAATAACAATAGCATTAAAAAAAAAAAAAAAAAAAAAGGGCTGGGGGTCTTGTTGTTTATATACAAAAATATTCAATTTTTACATACAAACCACCAATGGCCCATAACAAAACCCTATCAACAAAACCCCTTGAAATTCCCCTCAGAAAAAGGGCTTATCATTCCCAGATTAGAAACAGATGGGTCATGTAAGATCTTCACATGCATTATTATGCTGGAAATATATTAGAACCACTATGCAATCCAAGTTTTATTGTCATAACATGATTTTTAAAAGTGTATGTAATTGATGCTTTGGTTTGATGATGTGCAAGATGAGCTGTGATCTGCTATGCTGTCTTTAGCAATAAATGTCTCCAATGAGTGGTTAACTACAGAGATGTTTTAAGACTCCTCAATTTTTGAAAAAACATTGAAGAAGGCAGTCATATTCATAAATAGGTACAGGAAACTATTAAACACTACAAAGCAATGGATTTTGTACTCTATTGACCAAAGACATTTTATGAATCAGAGTGCAAATGATTTAAGAAACATGATCTTTCTTGAACAAGGAGGGATGTGCAAAGTTTGCAAACAAGACCGAAAAAGTACTTAATCTGAAAACAGCACTGCATGTACATAGTCAATTAATGCTACAATGAACAGATAGTGAAAACATGACCTTAAAACAAGATAAGAAATTCCGTGACAGTTCTCAGTTGGCTTACAAAACTATTTTGTTTACGATAAGCAGGAACACAGAAACTATAGGATAAGAGAAATGATCTGCTATAATTGACAACTGAAGAAACATTTTTGCAACTATACCCATATGATTTGCACAGAGAGTGACTGGCAGAAGCATAACACATTAACAACAAAATTATTCAGATAAAATCCAGCCACCGTTTCTGTAACTATAATTGCACACACAGTCATGCTAGCCATTACCTGCTGTGAAAGGAACAACTGTGAAACACGGAGAGACGATTCATTATTTTGACTCATGTCTTTCTCTTTTCCTGAACCAGGGACCAATCCATCTACATTTATATCTAAGGTCCCTGTAGCTAGTCAAGGATAATACAGATGTTCAAGACAGTGCAAGGGTCCTATTATATTCCCAAAGCAGCAGAGGCTTTTCTTCTGTGCTGTTTCTCTTCCTAAAGAATTTGCTAGCAGAATAAAGATTTCAGTTCTTGAGTCATTCCTGCCATATATTAAGGTCAGGTCACCCAATCAGGGAATAAAATCAAATACATGAGACTCTGATGAACAATTACGCAGTTTAAATAGAAAGAACTTGCAACAGCCCACTTGTGTATAATCC
Source organism: Oxyruncus cristatus (assembly GCA_013399855.1). Classification (NCBI taxonomy): domain Eukaryota; kingdom Metazoa; phylum Chordata; class Aves; order Passeriformes; family Cotingidae; genus Oxyruncus; species Oxyruncus cristatus. The sequence goes on from VXAY01001838.1 coordinate 313,026, forward strand.
ACAAGTACTGTTCGTCCTAACAAATTATTTCTCAAAAATGAATAGGAGGAGCTCCTCTGAGCAGTATGGTAGCATCCCAAATGACTGGTAAAAATAAAGAAAGGGTCTAATGCAGACATTGGAGGCTTCAGAAACAGGTAAAGACATTTGCACCCCATATTTGCCAACAAGTACAATATTTCACTGTTCCTGAAATTCCTTAAAATCATGTAAACTATTAATTATATTACTGTTACAGAAATTTTAACAACACATAATATATAATGTTTATATATTTCTTGAGTTTGTAGACTGGACACAACTTTTAAGCTGCAGAGAAAAATGTGGAAAAGAGGACCCATGCACTGGTCTGGGGTTAGGCTAACTGATGACATCATCAGAAAACACCAGATATGACAAAACTTGCTGGATACAACAGACAAAAACGTAGAAGTTAGAGACAGAGCCATGCAGAATGGCTCTATTTCACAAAGACCTTTGAGAGAAGAAGCTGAACTCCACTGATCATTCCAGAATCGCATGGGAACTCTTTTGGAGAGTTAAGTCTTGCAAGGTCCATGCTGCTTAGATAACTATCTGAGTATTACTTTTTAAAGTTGAGACCACCTAGATAACACCACCAAAAATACTGAGCTTGGGTGTATTTGAAGAAAAACTAAGACAAATAAGGAAAACATAATTATGAACAATGATTGCTTGAGTGGGGACAAGAAGAGAGGTAAAATGGAAAAGTCTGAAAGAAGAAATAGGAAAGACAGAAAATCATGATAAATATTATCTGGAGATCTGTGTAGAGCAGCCCTGTGCCTAAACACTGCCATTTTGAGCGGGACAATAACCATGGGTTTTGAACTGTGTGTTTGATTTGTTTCTGCAATCAGAGGGCATGTCTTCCCTGGAGTTGCTGAGGGAGGCCTAGCACCTGCTCTTCCTCGAATGATGGAGGAACCCCTGGTCGGTACCACCTAAAAATTTTCCCATCTCATGTCTCCTATAACACATACCAGGGGCTCTCTCTGTGTTTTTGACCTCCATAAATTCTGTTCCAGTTTCTGCAGGTCTAGATTAATTTACAAATACCTTTAATGAGGCCTACAATTAATTGGTACCCGTTCAGTTTATATCTACCCATTGTTTCACAGATGCACAAATAGAATCAAATTCTGCACCTGCTGGATCAGGTAGTTCCTTGGATCTATACCCTTCAGTTCAAATAAAAAGAAAAATCACTGAAGTACAAAAACCCCAATAACAGAAAATCATCTTTAGAAGTAAAACTATTACACAGGAATCCAACATTGAAGAAAATTAATAATTTGAAATTACACAAAGGTGAATAAAAACTCAATGCAATGGTCACTGTCAGAATTTCGCTTATGTAGCTGCAGAAATAAATATCATAAAAGAAGAAGAGACATCCATATATGCTGAGTCTAAATTTGAGGTCTGTATTTAAAAACACGCCTTTTCACATCACACTTTAACTCTGATCTCCTTAAGTCTTTGATTTCTCCTGTGACACTACTTCGGCCAAACATACTATAAACACAGCCTTTCTGCTCTGATGTTGTTTTCTTACCATTTCCCTGAAAATGGAAAGCAATGACTTAAAAAAAATTTAGTTCTTTGCCACTAAAATTTCTGTGGGTATAAAGTTCATTTTTTCTAATTAAACACTAGAATCTATAGCTACAAGAAGATCAAAGAAATATTTTTTCTGTTTAAAAATAATCTTGTTTTTGAAGGCTGCATAAACACACACATACCCAAACACCCTCCATAAAGACATGTATATGTGTGTATATGTGAAAAAAATTCTACAAGTTCTGGTCTGTTGACATTTTTAACTAAATGTTCCCCAATTAATAAATTTTTGTTCTCATTCCAGTTTCCATTGCTCTAAGTTATGGAAACAAAACAAAATAAAACAAAAGAAGACCCCATAACTAAAAAACTCCAATCATTAAAAACTCTTTACAAGCAAAATTAATAAATTTCAGTTCAACAACTGAATTAAAACTTCTTTAATCCTAATAATCTGAATATGAAGAAGAACTTCTTTACTGTGTTGGTGCCCATGCACTGGAACAGGTTGCCCAGAGAAGTTATGGACTCTCCCGCTGGAGATATTCAAGAACCATCTGGATGCAGTCCTGTGCCTTGTGCTCTATGATGACCCTGCTTGAGCAGGGAGGTTGGACCAGATGACCCACTCTGATTGCTTCCAACCTATTCTGTCATTCAGTAACACTGCATTTTTTTCTAACAGAAAGTAAAAATACTCTTATATGCCTACTTGCATTGTGTATGTATATGCATATTGTTTTCATTTCCTAAGGGAGTGGAATGGGTACAAGGAATGAGTGGAATGTTTTTTTTCTCTTAAGAAACTTTGCATTACATAACATTGTATTTGTAAAATAGGTAAAAATACCCACAAAAATAACACTGTAATTGGTAAATAACTATGTCCAGTTACCAGTAGAAGTCAATACTGACACGAGGAAGATGGTGGCATGTTCTTATGTTGTTCAGATTATTTGATACCTTGTTTTTTCCAACATCCATGCATATTATCACCACTTTCATTCTCAGGAATGCAAAAGGATACCAAAACAAAAGAAAATTTCCAAGTCTTTCAGTTCTGATGCGTATATAGGTATCTTCAAACATATAATATTTCATTACATTCATTCATATATGTCAGCATATTAATTTTTAAGAAATTAATTGTGTGATAATACTGAACCACACAAAGTCATGTTCATTCTCATCCATTTTTTTCATAACAGAAAGATACATTTCCATGCTTTTATTTCAAATTGTTCTTTACTGTTCTTCCTAAGCTTCTTTTCTTAAGCAGAGAGCCTGTCCTTCGTTTCAGCCAAGGTAGTCTTTTATAACTTTTATGTTATTCCTCCTTTTTTTTTTTTTTGTCTAGATATAAATCACCCAATGCTCTTTCTTGCATAGTTCCTCATTATTCTAGAAATGTGAGTGTACAAAATTTTTAATTTAAACTAAAGTTCAACCTTACTAATGGCTTTAAGATTAATTTAATTTTTACAGTGGACAATTGTCATGTACTAGTTTGTTTTAAGATTTAAATAGTGAATTGTGTTAAATACATTAATCCCACTGGATTGCTACATGCTTTGTATATGTCATTTCATTGCATTCTTGGGAAAATTTCAGCTTTCATTCTCATCCTAGCAACTTCACAGGAACAGGTAAACAGGTAGATAAACTGAGATTTTTCTACCCAAGGCATAACACCAGCAAATCCTCAGAAACAGAAGGTGAAGGAGAATCAAGGTTAATCAGTAGGATCACATCTTAAGTTCTGATTGTGCACACAAAAAAAGACTTGCTTAACTTAGGCCTATTAATTAAAAGCTCATTCACACTAATTGGATTGTCTGACTAAAACCAAGCTTAAAACTGAACTTTTTAAAGATCATGCCATTGGTGTTTTAATGGTGCTGGAAGAACAGCTTCTGTAGACAAATAATATTATATATTTAAATGCACCAGTAAAACTTCAGAATGCAGCATTCTAGTTCCAAAATATGTTTGTCTTCCATTATCACATTAATAATAGCATAGTGTTAAGTGATGTAAGATCATTTTGATATTGTTCATAAATAAGAGGCATGGTATGTGATTCTAGACTTTCTACTGTGGTTTGAAGATCTTCAAGAAATCATTCACAGTGTGCTTAACAGAAAAAAGAAATTAGATTCTTTGCACACAGAGGGAGCCTCAGACTGTAACTTACATGTTTTCTGGAGCTTTAGATTTGTTTCTCTAAGTGAGCAGGATGAGGGTTTTGCACTCATTGAGCATCATTAGAAGAGTACCAGAGTCAGAGCTGAAGGACCAGCAAAATTCCACTCTCGTTTTTAAGAGGAAAAGCATTTCACAGCAAAGATCACTTTCTGAGCAAGAACTCATATGTAAATCTTTTTTTGAGCTTTATTTGGCTGTGCTTACAACTACACTGTTCCCAGAGTACTCTACTCAAGCAAGTCATGAAAAATGGTAGACTAAGGTACCTAAATGAACATGAGAACTACCTTTGGACAAGTTGTAATAAGTTATATCCTATGTATGTGTAGTGGGTTGACCCTGGCCAGATGCCAGGTACCCACTAAAGCTGCTCTCTCATTCCCCTCTGCAACTGGACACAAGAGAGAAGAAAAAAAAAAAAA
>VXAY01001838.1:317777-376974 GCA_013399855.1 Oxyruncus cristatus
ACAGTCCTTCACAGACTGTGGGTCACTGCTCCATAGGGTGCAGTCCTTCATGAATGAGCTGCTCCAGCGTGGGTCCCCCACAGGGGTCACAAGTCCTACCTGGCAAAAAAACCTGTTCCAGTGTAGGTTCCGCTCTCCACGGGTTGCAGGTCCCTGGCAGGACCCTGCTCCATCGTGGGCCTCCCACAGGATCACAGCCTCCTTAATTCATCCACCTGCTCCAGCATGGGCTTCTCCATGGGCTGCAGGTGGGTCTCTGCACCCCGATGGTCCTCCATGGGCTGCAGGGGCACAGCTGCTCCACCATGGTCTGCACCATGGGCTGCAGGGCCTCAGCTCCGGTGCCTGGACAACCTCCTTCCCTCCTTCTGCACTGACCTTGGTGTCTACATTGTTGTTCACATGTTCTCACTCCGATCTTCCTTGGCTGGAATTTTTTCACTGCGCAATACCTTTCTGTTCTTAAATGTGTTGTCACAGAGGCATTACTATCACTCCAATTGGCTCGGCCTTGGCCAGCAGCAGAAGCCCGTTCTGGAGCCAGGTGGCATTGGCTCCACCAGCCAGGGGAAGCTTCTTGCAGCTTCTAACAGAAACCACCCCTGTAGCCCCACCCTGACCTCTACCAAAACCTAGCCACTGAAACCCACTACAGTATGAAAGTAGTCATTCAACTGAGTTACTAGAGAAAGCATGATGTAATGAGCAATAGATCAATGCAAAAGAAATTTAAGAGTGCTACAGCTTCCAGGTTTTGGGGTTTTTTAATTAATGTGTTATGGAAACAATCACGACAAATAATAACTAAAATTGTGTATCTATAATGTCGTGTAATCTGCTACTTTTGATTAAATAAGTATCTCACTGTTGAGAAAACATAAATTTCCACATATTCTAGCATAGATCTACTGTTATTAGAAATTAATTGGGACTACTAGCAAAAGCTTATCACCTTTTGAGAATTAAAAGGATGCAGTTATCAAAATGAACTGCCACAAGCTTCAGCAGAAAACAGCATTATCAAAAAAACCAACCTCATAGTGATTAGAAAAGCTTAAAAAGCTAATAAAAGTTCATAATCCTGATCTGATGCAGATATAATAGCATTAAGGAAGCTTTAGGTCTTTTCCTTCTTGATAGAGAAATTGTTTGCACAGGAGGCTAAAACAACTTAGCAAATTAAGGGGTTACTACAACAGCCCTGTCAGAAAGCTAATTTTTACCCCCAGGTAATGGCTGATGGAACAAGATATATATAGATATAGATATAGATAGATAGATATATATATAGCAATGATGTTCTGTCCCAAACACCATCTTATACTGAAGAAACATCAGATAAGTGTTTTGTTCATTTGTTTTCTGAGGTGATGACTATCTTAAAGGAGCAGAACAAAGCTGCGGGGCTTTTTCATTATTATGAAGTCACCTCCCACACATCATAATCATCATACAGCTTGCTGTAATTTTAAAACTTGAATATTAGTTTTCTTTCTAAAGCTCTAAATTAGGAGGTGTTGACACTATTGCATTTATACACATCTTGAAACTTAGCAGTCTGTAAAAGACAATGTCAGATTTAAGCAACATGGACTGGTGTTTAATGCTTGGGCATGCCCCTTGCATAAAGATGAAGGGCTCTTATGTGATTATTACAATGATGTAGAAATATTATGCATGAAAAGGTAAAGAGACACATGAAAAGATACATACATACAGAGAAGAAAGTATGCAGTAAAGAATGTCACATTCAGTGCTTAATCAAAGGTAATGAAAATAAATAATATTATTTAGGAATTAACACAATTCTGAATCAGCACTGATCACTTAATAGAGTAATAATATTTTATAACATTTCTCCTAAATAAAAGTAAGCAAAAAATTACACTCATCTGTTCTACTATTCCAAAGTGTTAAATAGCCTCTTTTGTAATCTAGAAAACTTTTTAGTTTTTAGGCATGAAATTTATAAATTTATTGTAGGCATGAAATTTATAAAATACTAAGTTCTGGGGTTTATATATTACATTAGCCTTTCCAATAATTTACCTAGTATGACCTACAACATTTTATGAAACCAGATATTCCTCACCTCAGTTAATTCTATCATTAGAGAAGAAATAATAAAAAGGAGTTCAATATTAGATTGCACTGTAAACATTACTCCTGGAAAACACTGGGGGAAAGGGATGAAAGGAGAATTATTCATTAAACTGCAGTCTTGCCTTCCACAAATATTTTCATAATCAATTTTGTTTATCAGTTTGGACTTCAAACTTTAAACTAATAAAAAGTGTGTTACGGGGCTGTTTTTCAGATTTTATATTTCAAAATAATAATATGTATTTTATTTAGAAACATACAAGAAACAGTTGAATTACATAAGGTATATATAATACAAAAGAAAAAGGGAGAAAAAAAAAAAGAAGAAAAATGAGATCAGGAACCCAAAATGCTTCTAACATAACTGCTTGATGCATACATTTCCAGTTGTTATGTCTGTAAAAGGGGAATACATATGAAACCAATTACTTTTTGTGAACAGCATCTCTCCAGCTCTGACAACAAAGGACTGAGCTTGGGCTTCACTACATGATCAGGCATCTGTGTTAAAATGCCAGTGGCTACCTGCATGGTGTTCAGATGCTGCATGTACACTCATACATGTGTAAGCTAATTTTCTTAGAACTCATTTATCTGCAGTATATAAGGGATATTGTCAATCAGTGACGCCTCCCTCTATAAAAAGATATTAAGAACAGACCAATGCATTATCAAGAGGCAGAGCACACCTTTGTTTATTTCAGCATATATTCAAACAAATGTCTGAGAAATATGGCCTGTTATGAGGATACAAGAGTTTTAATGCATAAACAAGGATATTTGCTATGTCATTTTCCCATTTAAAATGTGACTATTAAAGGATAAATATATACTATATGAACACTGTAAGATACACTTAACATACCTTGGATAGTAAATCATTTAAATATGTAATCTTCATAGACTACCAAAAGCAACAATTAACTTATTTTAGGTAATAGATAAAAGCAGATGCTCAGCATTGGTATGTCTCAATATTATTAGGTCCATAATGTTACTTAGCCATACTTTCTTCTAGCAAATACCCTATTAATTTTTGCCATACCCTTTAGGTCTTTTGCTTTACACACATGAAATAAAACTAATCCACTACTGCCAGTAAGTAAATTTTGCTAAAAAACAATTATATAGCTAAACATAAAAATCTTGCAGGTTGTTGTTGGGATTTTTTCCTCCCTCTTTCATCCTCTACCCTTCATTATTTTCATTATGTGGACTGTAACTAATCAAAAGCATATTGTTTTTATGCAATTAGGTTATAGACATACACTATTTTATTCTAAACACAAGCATTCTAAATACAGGGGAAAATATCTGCCTTTCTAAAATCTTCTTTCTACTGGATATCTATCTTCCATTGATAGCAAAGACTAAAAAAAATCACTTCTTCAGAATGAATAATTTAGAATAAATAAATCATAGATAGGTGGAGCTCCATCTCCTCTACCTACAGCTGCTTTTAGCAATAACATTATGAAAGCAATGCACCAGAGACCACACTTTTTTCTAATTCATTTCTTACTGTATTTTCATTAGGGAGCAAGGAAATGGGACTCCAGGCAAGCTTACTACACACGCTTGTAGAAAGACACAGCTCATAAGACATCAGTCCTGTGATATGTAACAAAATATTACTGAAAGCAAACGATTTATAAGAAAGTTGTACATCTGCCTATTTTGACACTTAACCATAAATCCAATGTGTCAAAAATTTATGTGACAAAATAACATCAACCACCAGAATAACATCAACACACAAAAACAACAGGTCTTTTCTTTTATCAGTATTTCTTAAATAAACTCAGTGACAGCTATGTACTACTGGTGTCAATACACTCCCACTCTGCACAGTTACAGATCATCAGAACAACTGTTCATCACTGACTGAACACTCTTAGTAATCATGAACCTTCTCATATGCACAGACAAGGCCCTGAATAGCTAATGTCAAAGTAATCAGTCCTTAGCCATGACACAGAATCACTCACTCACATGTTGCGATTGTGCTGAAAAACATCCTACAGACCCGTAACACAGGCACTTCCCCCCATCTCTTCAATTAAAATCTTTAATAAGAAAATTATTAGTGACAAATGTGTAGAAAAATTGTCCTTAGAAATATGTCCTTAGGTAGTAACCTTTCTAATCTTACTAGACTAGGCAGGATTTATACCAATAACCTAAGATCGGAACCTCTATTTTTGAAAATAAGATCATCAACTATCTTATTGCCTCCAAAATTCAGGCAAAGGGTTTATAAGTCTTGTAATCTTCATGATTCTTTATATTTTACTCAAAGGTTTTGATTTTACTTCTATGATACTTGCAATTCAACCACTGACGTCTACCACACAGCCTTGATGTTGATTACTAATACAGTATTGCAGCTACATCCCCATGGCAACTTGTTTTCAGATAATTTCTCAAGCCATATTTCTACCAACCACAGGAGATGTCCTATAATATCACAATCAATCCTAAAATATGTAATATTTATTAAAAAAACCCCAAACCACCTAATTTTCCATTACAATCCCACAACGCTTCTAGTTCATGTAATTTATCGATTTTCTCACTTTTTCAGTTCCTTCCTTCCTTTCTAGCAAACCAGTATTCATTACTCAGGAGCTGAAGTTAGTTTCTATCCAAAACCCAAGGAGATGGCAGAAGGAGGTGTGCAGTCCTTCAGCAACAGAAGTGTTGAGTCTAACTTTTGTGGAGAGAAGAAGGTTTTGGCTAGACAAGACAGATTATTTTCTCCAACACTGTAAAGCTGTTGAAATTTGTGGTCCACTTCCTCAGGTTTTCTTCTCATTGCCTACCACCTCACTTCAATCTAGCTCACTTAATGGACAGAAAACCCTTTAGATTTTTGACCGAGTCAGTCTTTCTCTGGCTATTGTGTTGCCACTGGCTTCCGAGGAAATGAGGGAGAATAGATGTGGTACCACAAAGGAGAGAGGGAACACAGCTGAGAGTTGTACATCCAGTAGCAATGAACAAGCAGAATGATTTGCCTAGATGCAGTCTGAATGCCAGGTACATTCACACACACAAAAAAAATGACATTGTTCTTTTGCTTCCCAACCCTGCTGTTTGCTGCTCTAAAAAATTATTTTTGTATTCCGAAATATACAGAGAGCAGTTTGTTCCAGTGTCAGGGAGATCTTATGGCGTTCTCCTACCCCACACTTGTGTATGACCAAAAGACTCTACAATATATTAAAGCCATGTTCATAATTCCTAAGCTAACAAAAGTACAACCTAGTACTATGAACTTCATCCTCAGATACTTTAATATTTTCAATTGTAGGGAAAGTAAAAGTTTCATTTTAAACTAATTTGTTGAAGTAGCAAAGTTTTTAAAGTATTGTATATTAAGTGCAGAGTTTAAATATTTTTCTTGTATGACTGTCCTCAAACAACAGCTTAAGTGCTTCATGCACTTGCAAATGTGTCTAAACACTTCTAAGACCAAGCTTCATACTTTAGTATTCCAGCTTAGCTTCTCACATCCAAATCTATCCTGTAAGATTCTGTATTATACAGTGTTTTCTGATACAGAGATATTTTCTGCTGGGGAGAAACTGAAAGCAGTGAACACCTGCATTTCGAAAATGAAATTTTAATTTGACGTGAATCAAAAAAGCATTAGAATTAACTGACTAGCATGCTGCAAACAAAGCTGACAATCATCTTCAGTATAAAACAGAGTGGTGTTTTTAATAGCATGCAAATACATCTGACAGGCATGTCTTTATTAAATTAGTTACTGGTTTTCAAGGGCAGAGCTGTGTGCACACATCCAAACTGCGTTTTCTAATTTTAGAGACTTTCTATATTGAATATTTAAAGCTACTTAGTATCTGCATCAGTTTAACAGAATTTCACTTAAGGTACTTTTCAGTTTTGGCTTTCAATAATTTACATTGTATATCTCAACACTGCTCATGACCTGATCCAAGTAGACCTCTTGGCTTTCTTTTTGAAGTATTTCAGAACAGTTATACTTCCGTGTGTGTACATTTCTGTATGCCTCTCAGTATTATAAAAGTTTCATACCAGTCCATCTGTGTATCCTACTTACTTCTGCAGCTAAAATAGCAGGTAAAACAGGCACTTACTGTTCAGTGGTTACAGGGCACTTTTCCACTCCTCCTTTTCCAAGTGACTTGCCAAATCAAATTTACTGCCTCTTTAGCTTCTGAGAAACAAACTGGAAAAAAACACACACATCTCAGAATTGAAGGAAGTTAGGGAGAGGGTATTTTACTAAAAAAATGTCTTTCAGAAAGAAGTCTAATGGTGTATTAACACTTAAACTTTTTCTCATAACACCTAACAAGGATCTCTGAACATGAAATTCCTTCACAAGTATACTGTGGCATGGCATAGAATTAATATATTTGGACAACAAGAAAGAAGAAAAAAACCCAGAAATTGCAATATTTAAAATGTATGAATAAATATAATAATATCTCCATTTTCTGTCTTTTTACCAAACAGCGAACCATGAATATTTCACTAATGAATTAGTTTTTCTAATGTCTTCTCCATTGGTCTACTGTATTAAAGGATTAGCCAAGGTTTTTGTCTACCACCATACTAGTATCATTTTTTTTTAATTTGCAAATACAAATGTTTTCCCCTCAATACAGAAATAAATTACTTTGAAGAAGCTTTTGTTGTATTTATCTGTTTTTTAATAAAAGAGCTGTAATATCAATTGGAGAAAATGCAATTGAAAAGAAGACAACTGTAAGAAACACATTTTCAAAAGTGGAGGATAACTGCTGATTACTTAACATTCCCCAAAGGTATCAGTAAGCAATGCAGTGCTAACACTGGCTATTCAACTTAGCTATTAATAATTGCGATTCTATCACAAATGAAATGTTCTGGAATTATTCCTATAAAACTAGTGTGATGAAGCACCTACAATTTACAGTAAGCCTCATTCATAAGACAGCAGATAGCATCTTAGAAAATTAAAGTTTAAATAGTCGTTTCAAGCCTAATGTATATTAGAGATGTCACCATATTGAACACACTTCTGTTTCACAAAGTATGTAAAACTCATCATGACTAAAATGTGAAATAGGAACAGTTTGCTTTCTAAAAGTCAACAGTCTTCTCGTACCTCTTGTCAACACCAGTCATAGGTTTTAAATGACCACCACCAGTTACAAAATGTTTTTCTATTCACAGCAGCTGCTGGCAATGCTGAGAGACTACATGAAGAGCTCTGTTGCACTACACACACCCACTCCTTACATACCGCTAGGAGACAGCCCCTGTATTGCATAGGTGAAAATGTACTAAAAATGTATTTCTGGAGAGAAGCATTCCCTGAGTGAAAAGTGGCCATTAGCTCCATGTTACAAACAGAAAAATGAGGCATGCCAAATATCATAGGGCAAAATCTACTTGAGAGCAGTGCTCAGATAAAATGAGGTCTGAACAACATCTGCCCACTCTACTAGTGTAGCTACACACAGGAGAGAAGCACAGATGAGCTGCTACCAACTTTGCATCCTTGCAAGGCCTTCAGGGCAGGAGGCCAGAAGCAGTGTGCTGGCTAACAATTGCTTATTGCGTTTAGACGTGGAGAAAGTCAAAGAGACTGACTGAGGGATCACTGAAGCCCGTGCCAATGACCCAGGTGTAAAACCATGAACAACAGGGCTTCAACCTTGCAGAAGGAGCCCAGGGTTGAACCACTGAAGGGGAACGGGGCTCTGCTCTGTGGGCCTGGGGCACCACCACTGCTGGCACTGGATGGCCTCTCCCCTGAGCCTGCAGTGCTGACCATGTCCATGAGCAGGGCCACTGCAGATACAGCACATGTGAATATACACACTATAACTAAAATGCAAGCGTATCATGCTCCTCCTTGGCACACTCTGCCCCAGCTGTCCTTTTGTGAGACACTAAATTGTTGGCTCAGACCAAGTAAAAGTGTGTGTGTGGGGGGGGAGAAGGGACAGGTCGAATTTCACAGAGGTGAGGTGCTGCCCTGTCCCACACCCCAGCCCCTGTGTGCCTCCTTGGGCAGCCCTAGAGCAGCCATCAGTGAAAGGCATCCCAGGAGCACTGACCACACAACAGCTCAGAGCCCCTGACCCAGCCCCAGATTGGCTGGCACACTGGAAGTCCTGCCTGGGGTGAGGGAGGGTGTGGACACAGCGGGGCCAAAACAAATAAAAGCAGCAAGGACATGTGGAAGCTGGACTTGCACAGAACTGTCTAGTAGTAGCTATCATTTTTCCCTTTTTCTTCCTCTTTTTTTTAATTCTTCTTCTTCTCGTAATCTCTTATTATTTTGGGTAACTTGAGAATGAATGGGTTGGATTTTGCTAAATTGTGCTAAATTTCTAAAGCAACATGCTGCTTTGTTGAATGGTTTATTTTGGTTGAATGTTACCCTTTAAACTTGAGTCAAGTTCCCTTATTTTCTAAAGTTTACCAGTAAAGTACCTCCTGAGAAAACATGTGCAGTGTCTTCTCCTTTGTGCTCTCTCTTAAGCTGTTAAAAGAACTGAAGGCTCTTCTAATATGTCCAGAGGGTGAATATTCTTGGAGCCTTGTATATTTTTAAAGTAAAACCCTCTGGTGAGCTTGCAGGTCAAGAGCTTGGGGTCTTACAGCTCTGGCAATATCCTGCCAATGCAGAAATGAAAGCCTGTATCACTGAGTGGTCTTCTCCTTGCAGTTACCTCACCCCCAGATTCCCTGCGACTCCAACCAACTTGTAGAAGCACCATGAGACAGTTGTAGCAGAACAAAAGATAGGTTTTCCTAATACCCAATGCATCCCAAGAACCTTACCCACCAACTTACTTCCTATAAATTTTTCCTTTTTTGTCCCCCAGAAAAGAAAAAAAACCCCTAGAATTATTTTTAACTTACCAATGCTACAAATAAAGTTTTATCAAGAAAATATATTTTTTATTTATTTTTGTTACAGAGGGATATTTTGTTCAAATTTCTGTTATTAACATTTCCATTCTTGCACTGCAGGAAACCTCAAGCTGGAGATGAGAGATCCTGTTAAAAAAAAAAGCTTCTTTTCTGACGATAGAGTACTTAAGTAATCAAGTGCTTAATTAATCTCCCTTCCTCACCTATTTCAAATTAATGTCATCTTACTCATCTCCAGAATGACACCTGCCAGTACAGGTGTTTTACGTGGCATTTCTGTGTGTGCTCAAGTGCTACAGAATGAAAACAGAGTTGGAGTCAGGAGACAATGCTGGAAGGGCATAAACCAGGACACCAGCGTGGTTGTTGCATGCTCTGGTTCCCAAAGCTACTCCATGAAAAATATTGTCACTACAAAATTGCAGAAGAGACCTGGGAAGAAATGTCAAGGAATAGAAAGGGTAAAGCACTTTCCTGTCCTCTTTTTGAGAACTCATGGAGAGATAAAGGTAAAGGAAATTGCAAATCACCAACAGAAAAGCAGAACAAGCAAAGTAAGGACATGGGGCTACCAACCAGTTTTGCCATTAGAACACAAGAAAAAGCACACGTGAGAGCTCTTACAAGACTCCTTTCTTCCACAGTACATAAATGGTGATTATAAGAAATATGGGAATAAACTTTTTAGTAGGCCCCGTTGAAATAGGACAAGGGGTCAGGGTTTCAAACTGAAGGAGTGTAGATTCCAATTGGATATAAGGTAGAAGTTTTTTACAATGAAATGATGAAACACTGGAAAAGGTTGCCCAGAAGGGTGGTGGATGCCCCATCCCTGGAAACATTCAAGGTCAGGTTGGACGGGGCTTGAAGAATCTGATCTAGTTGAAGATGTCCCAGTTCACTGCATGGAAGTTGGACTAGATGACTTTTAAAGGTCCCTTCCAACCCAAACCATTCTATGGGTTGATGATTCTATGATCACTGTGGAAGCAATTGTTTATCCTTATGGAAACAATTAGCTAAGGAACTGGTTCAGGAAATGAAAAATAATGATTTATGAAGGAGATCAGTAGCATCTGGAGCAGTAAGACATTAGATCAGCTCAATGTATTTAGAAGGCCAAGATAAATTGGCTGAATGCTAAACTGTAATACAACAATCTGAAAAGGCTCTCCTCAGCATTTTCATATTTTTTGCTTGCTTTTTATCATCAAATGATGAAAACAGAGTGGGCTAAACAATCTACCCAATAAGACCAAGGTCTTAACACTCAATCTCCAGTGGCTGAACCTCAGCCAACTCCATGTCTGTTACCTTCTATACTCCAAATAGTGTCGTGCATCTTTTGCAATAAAAGGGCCTAAAAGAATTTTAATAAACAATTTTTACACTGCATAATCTGCTCTTCTTTCAGCAGTTCAGATACCACAGGGTTTATCAGGAATTTAAAAAAAAACCCATCTGATCTAGAATTGGAAAAATAGTAGTAATTAAAATAAAATAATGTATTTATGTTCTTGAGCTCTAGCAAAATAAAGCACAAAACATTCCATCCATTCCTGCAACTACACTTATTTAAATTAAATGCAGTAACATTTACCTACTCACAGTCACAGCAAGAGATACGAGTATATAACTGGTTACAAACCTTAGGGTAATTCCTGCAGGTTTTTTGGATTGAGATCTGTGATTTATGTATTCTTTCTAAGATGGAAATATGTTCCACAATTTCTACTAGACAATGTTGTAACATCAAATGCAGCGCGTCTATTTATCAGAACAACCCATTAACTTCACTTATTTCAATCAGTTCTCTAGCTTGCCTTGCTCATCCTGCACCCTTTATTTGTTGTGCAAGAGTTTACTGATATCATAATTAACACTAGAAATTTAACTCCATAAAGGGCTTAGCTTTACCAGTGTAAACTTTATTTTTCGGCAGAAATAAAAAGCTTATGAAGTGATTTCAGAAACCAACTACTTTATTTGAAACCGTGTATGTACAGAGTCTCTTAGAAGCTGCTGAATGCTCTGTAGTCCTACAGATGTCCTCCATAATGTTACAATTTGTGTAGTTCCTAATGAAGAAATAGTTAGTCTGAACTATCTATCTGCTTTGAATCATTAGTAATATTTTCCCAATTGTTCTGTAGAAAATTACAGTGTGCCATCACAAATCCAGTTACAATACATACAATTATAATCTTTGCTAACAGAATGACCCTAAATGATCCTCTGGAAATCTAAAATATTTTTAAAATACAGGAACAGGAAAAAAAGAATAAAGTTAAACTAACAGAAGTGTTTACAGTGCTTGCTCAGGAAAGGCTACTTATATATTAATCAGTCCTGATAGTGACTGACAGAGGAAACCTTTAGGAAACAACTTCTGGGAACCAAATTAAAGTGCTCAAATGTTGTTTCTGAAATGGTTATTTAAATTATTTCTAAAGTCGCCTCTGCCACTGTGCAGTAGTTATTATTAATAGGGAGAAAAAAACACTGTATGTGATTATTCTTTTCAGTCATGATTAAAGAAAAAAACAAGTGGCCAAAATAATTTATACATCTTTTAACATACTGCTAGACAAAACAGGTCACAATCAAAGCCTTACTTGAACTGTGAGAGGTTTCATTCCTTGTGTGGCTCCCGTAATTGCAGTGGGCTTACAGCAGGAACAGGCTAAAGCTTGTTGTACAGAACAGAACACACAGCACTAAATTTTGTGATCTGCTACACACCTCTGAGCAGAGTAAGGAGTTATGTTTTAACTCATATTACAACTGTGTCAACAAAAAAAGCTCCTGGCTGATTAAGAAAAGAAGTTCAACACTGCTATGTCTTGAAGTAAATACAAGATATGGACAACAATATTTATATTATCAATTAAGTTTGAAGTAAGCAAGGCCATTTTTTTTTGTTTTTTTCTTCTCTTTCTGCCTGAGATAGAGCAGAGTAAGATCACTAATTTGCCATTAGCAAAGCTTAAGGTTGGAAGCTTTCAGGTCTCTGTTAGGTGCATGCATTCCCCGGTGTGATGTTCTTTTTTCTATACTTTGCTGGAATCCCACTGAGCAAATGGATTGCACGTACAAGAGCAGAACAAAATCAGGCTTTTAGTGTGACAGTTTTTCTCCCTATGCTGGCTGGGGAAAAAGATAGAAGATTTAAAGCATAAAAGAATAAATATAAATAATTTCATGGAACCTATTTAGTAGGTGGATGTGTAACAGGTTTTAGAAAACCATATCTGAGCTTTATGTGTAATCAACATTAACTAAATAATTACACAACACATGACTGGTTAAATTTCAAGAATTAGAGGAAATAACTAAGCCACTTACAAGTTAAGCAACTCACTTAACTCTCTTTTCAGCATTGTTTAGTCACCGTGAAAACAGAGCAAAAAAATTAGCTACCATCTGACCTCGGTATTTCTAAACTCTCAGAGCCAGGGGTAAAAAAAAAAAATCCAGGAAAAATGCACTGTAACCTCCCATAACCTCAAGGCTGTGATTGAATTCCACATACAGAAGCTCAGGAATCCTTAAATTCATCAGTACTTTGCTGCCTTCTGCTATGACACTGAGGCATGAACACATGGTGTAGGCAGACTCCCAGTTTCATGTGTATAAGGTCTACAGGGTCTGTAAAAGCTGGGATCTACACACCCTAACAGGAATTCAGGCAAAAGTCTACAAAAACTCTCCACCAAATGAATCAAGCCAAACATGCTTCTGATTAAGGGTTTTGACTTGAGATACTCAATGTCTTCTTCACCTCAGTCTTTATTGGAAAAACTGGCCTTGGGGAATCACAGGTCCCTTGGGCCAGTGGCAAATCCTGGAGTAAGGAAGACATCCTTGGTGGACGAGAATCAGATTAGGGGAGTTTTAAATAATCTGGACATACAAAAGCCCACGAAGCCTGACAGAGAGCACCCGTGAGTACCGAGGGAGCTGACTGATGTCATTGTGTGGCAATCCGAAGAGGTTCCTGAAGACTGGAAGAAAGGAAATTTCACTCCTACCTTCAAGAGGGACAAGAAGAAAGATCCAAGAAACTACAGGTTGGTCAACCTCACCTCAATGACTGGGATGGTGATGGAGCATCTAATATTGGAAACCATTTTCAGGGACATGAAAGACAAAAAAATTAGCAGGAACAGTCAGCATGGATTTATGAAAAGGAAATCATGGTTGACCAACCTGATTACCCTCAATAATGAGGTAACTAGCTTGGCAGCTGAGGGAGAAACAGTGGACGTTGATGATCTCATCCTCATTAGGGTGGCTTCTGACACTTTCCTGTAACATCTTCATAGATGAGCTGATGAAGTATTGGTTATGTAAGCACAGTGAGGTGGACTGAAAACTGGTTGAAGGGCCAGGCAGAGAGGGTTGTGATAAGCAGTAGCAAGTCCAGCTGGAGCCTAGTGCTGTACCCCAGGTGTCAATACTGGGGCCAGTACTATTTACAGTTTCATTAATGACCTCAAAAATGAGACAGAGTCCACTCTTCAGAAGGTTGCAGATGATACAAAACCAGGGGTGTGTGGAGGGAGCAGCAGATGCACCAGATGGTTGTGCTTCCACTCAGTGGGATGTCAAGAGGCAGGAGAAATGAGTAGAGAGTAATCTCATGAAGAAAAAAACACCAAGTCCTGCAACTGAGGTATATGTTCACAGAAATGACAGATAATTCACAGAATAAATATTTAGAGCCCTGAAGCAGTGAAGTGTGCAGTGCAACTAACTCTGCTAGATGGTCTCTTGTACAGTCAAGTGTTGTCTTGCTTGAATGCAAAAACAGGCACATAATCTTGGTTTCTGTTGTTCTCTATTTTTTGTCACACATTGAAAGTTTTCAAGCAGCCAAAACCCCTCTGGCAATGAATGCTAATGAATATAATGATTCATGTAATGCCATGAATTAGCTTTACCCTTCAAGAGACAGTGCTGCTCAGTTTAGGGACTGAGAATATGTGTTCTCTTGATACAGAAATTGTAAGCTAAATGTGCAGCCTCGCAAGGAAATCCAGAGAATTTTCCACAGGTAAAATCTTATATATGGCTCTGATGATGCAAATCTTTAGTGAAAAATATACTATATGGCTGAACTGAATGATTTCCCTGCATCACGGATATTAGAGCTTCAAGAAAATGTTGCACCAACACAGGGATAGATGAACAGTTCTGATACTAACAGTACAGTTAAACATTAATACATGCAAAATGCTTCAATTTCTCCATTAAGTTCTTCAGAAATAAACATTCTAACATGGTTCAGGCAGGAGTTCTCAGCAGTAATGCCAATAAAGAAGCACAAACTGGTAATTTCTCTATCAGCTTTTTAACAAATTTTCATATATCATGAACACTTGATGCTGTTTCCTGTGTTCCTGTTAGTTTACTTTCACATTATGTCTAGGGAGGGCAAAAAAGTTATAAATGGGTGATCTCACCATGCAATACATCTGGCCTCAGTCAAATGTTATCATTCAGTTATCCTATGGAGATCTTTGTATAGAACAGTTTAAAGTACATGTTGTTATAGAATGTTAACACATAATGAAAGACCTTGTGCAGTGAAATTAAGAGGCTTTATAAATTTATAACTTTATATATTAATATTATATAGATATTATATTATATAATATTGCCTATATTATAAATATATAAATATATAAATTTATAAATTAAGCCCACCAAGTGGGCTTTATAAATTTTCTTACAAAACCTTCTGAGCAAGTGTATTTGAAGATTAAAACAAGCAGAAAGAGTATAAACCTGATTACCATCTTGACGGCATATATATAAGTCAACTCAATAAGTGAAGAACAGATAATTTGATGCAAGGCTTGTGCAGCAAGAATAACTACAACACCATTTCATTTTAGTCTAAAAATATTTTAAACTGTGTGGTCTAGTCTGTTTTGAATGTTATAGACTTGAGCGCTAGTACTTGAATTTTACTGTAACTTGGCTTTAGTTCAGTTTTATTAGTGATAACTGGATAACAAAACAGCCCTTACCTAGGTGTGTCTAAAATCTCTAAACTGGATCCTGGAACATCCTAAAAAGAACCCCCAGAACCATATTTCTTTGCCTTTTTGAGAATGCAGTAGAGGATGGATACAGGAAGTTGATACTACAGCGTCAATGGCAGCAGGAGCATCTCCTGGTGACTGCTGATGACCTTGAGGGATCTCTGGGACACAGTAAGATTTTCAGGTACACATTTAAGCCTCTAGGACTATAGGAGTATAACCATAATGGATTTTGCATTGAGGTTTGATGTTTAGATGTTTAATAGTAAATACTAGAATTATAAATGGCAGTATTGATTTGAATCAGCTGCAAATGATAATTTTTTACTTTAATCTCTACTTTCCTTAAAACAAGATTTACTTCAAAGAATTCAGAAAAAGGTAAACAGACTTAATAATGGACATAGTCAAAACTGGCTTTCTAAACTTCTTTCAATCTCAAATGCACAACTGTACTCTTGAGAGAAGTGTTCCTACAAAAATGCTCATCTGATATCCAAAAATTAAATATGACCACTTTTTTTGTCCACATAGCAGGAAAAAAAAAATTAAAAATGTTCTTCAACAGTATAAAGTTTTCAAAGAACTGCTTTGTGTAAATCCACAAATTGTATATCTAAAATATAATAATTCTTACATTCTAATTTCACATACAAAGACTGTAATGCAGAAAGAAGGGACTATCCATATCAATTCAGACTTGAAAAATTAGAGGACAAGCTCTAAGGTAATTCAAGACTATTTTAATAAAGATTACTTAGATAATAACTAAATAACATTACGTAAGGTAGAGCTAAAAAATTGTTTACTAGAAAAGAGGTAGAGCTAAAGTCTTGTTTACTAGAAAAGAACATCTGCAAGGATAGTTAACTCACAAGGGTAGCTAGCTGGAATAGTTTACTAAACACAGTCATTAATGAGGTTATGTTCCCTGAATCCTGCTTTATTTTTTTTTCTTATTAATTTACACATTATTTTACAGTTTGATTTTTCCATCAAACTGTAATTTCCACTCATTGTTCAGTGTTTTCCACGCAGCCCTAAAATCACATGAAAAATAAAGATCTGCAAGGAAGATGGTTCAGTGACTTGATATGGTGTTCTTCAATGACTGTTAGGCACCCCTAATTATGACACCCCTCATAATTAATGTACATATTAAAAAAATAAAAAAGAAAAAAAGAAGGAAAATATGAAAACACTACCCTGCAAAAAGTACTCATTTAGCTTTATGTTATTATTATGTTATTATTAGCAATGCTTAATTCTTCTGTTGATTTTTAAGTTAATAGACAGGGACCTTTATTTCTGAGTATTTTAACTTCATCAACAGCTTATGCCAAAACCTGAAGAAAATAGAACACACAGAGCTTAATCCAGCTTCTCTCACAGTGCAGGTGGGTCTTGCCATAAAAATCACTGAAAGTTATCATGTATTCCATGTTAAGTCTCAAGGTTTAGCCTTATAACTGAACAGAGTAAACAAACTTCAATCTAAATTTCCCTCATAGGGCTTACCTGTTTCTATCAGAAATGTAATTCTCTCTGATCTACAAAAACCACTTCTTTTCCCCAGCTTACATCCCTTTCAGAGCCAGACATACCACCTTTCAATACAACTCAAAGATAATTGCTCAAATTGTATAGCCAGATTTTTGCATCTGAGACTGGAACTGCTCAGCAAATGAATTTCACATTCTTCTTACAAAAGTCAGAGGGGCTACTCATTCATGCAGGATGAAACTGACTCCAACTCAATAAGAAAATCACCTGCCAAGTTCAAAATCCTCCCAACAACTGACTAACTCCTCTCTGCCCTCCTTGTTCCCCCACCCCTGATGATTACTGCAAAGTAGTTGAGTCAAACAATCAAGTTTAGCATTTGTGAAATAACCACTTTGTAAGAAGTTATTAGGGGATTCTCAGGTACACCACACCCTGACTGTCATGTCTGAAAGTCATTTGCTTGCAAATGCTTTAAGCAAAACAGTGCAAACTGAAAATTGCAGAATACGTAAGAATAAAACTGTAAAAAGTAATTAACACATGATCCATAATGTTAGAATAGCCCTATAATATGTATAATTATAAGACTATTTCTTGTTTCATCTAAGTTTAAATTATATTCATCCCACAGAGAGCATGTTTGAAGAAAATTTCCATTCACTCATGGAACTAAGTTTCATTGGCTTCCAAGTATTTATTTCCTCTCCACTATATCATTACTTTCATGTAACTGTCAACTGAATATGCTCAAATATGTAATTTTAGGCTGTTTTATAAAGAAATCTGTGAATAGGACATCTTCCTGACAGATTTTTTCAAATGACAGCTAATGGGAAGTCAAATTATGGTTACATTCTGATCCTCTGTCCTGCTGCAAAGTCTTACAATAAATCCCTCAGAACGGTCACCTCCTTCAGTCCATCTCTAGGTAGGAAACAACAACATCACAGCTATCAACATGTCCTTGGCTATAATTTTGATAGTTTTGACACTCAAGCCTCTAAGGTTTATCAAGATGCTATTGAAGTTGCAGTTAACAACACATAAAAATTTATGTCTCCTACTTCAGTACCAAGAATTATCAATAAATTTCTGTAAATAGTTCTCTCTTTTAGTCAGCATAAATAATGTTCCTACTCCTCTACTGACACGATGTAAGTATGTATGGCTGCTCATTTACTTCACACACAGCAGAAGAAAGTAAGTTTTATTTGCATAACAGTGAAGGGCTGGAGACCACATAGAGTATAATCACTATAGTTAAACAGAGATGTTCACATTTTGCTCTTCACAGAGAAATAAACCTCTGGTTTGTATTCACGTATTTTCTTAGAGCTCAGAATTCTTGTCAAATTACCAGTATTGGAATATTTTGTCCAGATGAGAGTACATTTCTCAATTCAATGGATTAAAATTAAAAATGAAACCAGACCGAGCAAAAAAAACACTCAACCCCTTCTTTAAAATCCAAGTCAGCCTTAAATTACCACTGGGAGTTTATGTATTTATATTCTTAGATATTCAGATATTTCTACTAAGAGCATAATATGCTTCTACTGCTAGAAATATTAATCACTAAAAATGCTTATTGCAAATTTATTTTCAGGTTAACCAGGAATATTTTTGTGGGGTCATTTCTTCCCATTTAAATAGTGCAGTGAAATGACAAAATGATATTAAAGTCCTGGCTCTAATTCCAATAAAGTAATAAATATTTTTAACAAAAATGTGGAAAATGGTTTTCACTGAATGTTCTCATGTAACTAAAATATTTGTCCTACAAAAAGCTCTACTGATCTTTTAGCAACTGTGTGAAAAATCAAAATATGGTCACAAACCCAGCACTTTATGATCAGTCTTCCTTCCATTTCTTTGTGGACCCATCATAAATAATGAAAAGTTGATTTTTTTGATGGTAGAGTTCAATTCAGATAAAGTCAGAAGCATCTTCAATGCTTATCTGTGACACTTGTGAATACAGCTCTTTTCTGGAAGCCAGAAGGGAAAACTCAGGAGCTCCCAACAAGAGCTTTGCCATACACCTTTTGTCATTTCTGCCAGAAATTAACTGGCAATATTGCATTTCAGAGTTCCTATCTAGTTTCTCAGAAATACAGGAAAACTGTACATTCAAACAATGAAGGAAACTTTAAGATTAAAGGTAAAGTACTTTAAATATTTATTTTATACTCATGCCTCTTTGTTTTGGTTTGGTTTTAATGATTGAGCTTATTTTAAGCAGTGATTATAGAATAGTAGAATTACTTAGTCTAGATAGGACCCTGCTCAAAGCAAGAACAAAGAGATCAGGTTATCCAGGGACTTGTCCAATCCAGTTTAGTATATCTTCAAGGTGGAGATTACACACCATAATGGGAATCCTGTTCCAGTATTTGACTGTTGTTGTTATAGTCATGTTTTTCTGACCAAAATTTCTCATTTATCACCCTGTACCCATTGCATTTTGCTATATTTGCGTTGTCATGCACCACTAAGAATCCATCTTCATCTTCTCTGTACTCTCTCATTAAGTGGCTGAAGAGAACCCTAAGACCTCCTTGTAGCCTTATCTTTTTAAGGCTAAACAAACCCAGCTTGCTTAACCGCTCCTCAGTCATCATGTGCTCTAATCCCCTGAACATCTCAGTAGCTCCTCATGGAGTTCACTCCAAGACATCCAAGACATCGGTGTCTTTTATGTCATGAGGTGCTCAAACTGGACACAGTACTGCTGATGCTGTCTCACAAGTGCTTAATAGAGGGGGAAAATTACTTCCCCTAGCCTGCTGGCTTCTTTCTTGCTAATATTCTGCGGAATGCAGTTCGCTTTCCTTGCCTGGCTTTCTTTGCCAAGACCTGCCCATGACCTCTGCAAAGATGCTTTCTGTCCTGCTGGCACTAAGCCCATGCTGCTTCATGGTGAATTATTCCAACCTAGACACAAGACTTAGCATTTGCCTTTGTTGAAATTCATGAGGTGTCTGTCAGCTTGACCTTTTCCATGTCCTTTGTCATCAGATCCTCTGCCCCACTGAGCAACGGGCCCAGTTTCCCTAGGCTACCTTTTGCTGCCAAACTACTCACAAAAGCCAATCTTGTTTCTTTTATAGTTCTTGATCCAACTGAGCTACAGCTTTCTAACCTCATCTCTACACGCTTGGGCAATGCCTCTGCAGGAAATAACCAGGAAGCCCATCCCAGCTTCTATCTTCTGTGCACATTCTGGTTTTGCTTATCTTTAGTCAAGATTCTGCTGTTCACCCCTGATGGTTTTCTGGAATAGCTGTGTGGCTATCTGCATACTGGCATAGACCACACTAACTGATGAGGTTGTCCTTGAAGGTTAACAGCTCCCCTGGGTCCTCTTTTTCTCCACATAAGACTCCTACAGGATCCTGCCATGAAGATTCCTGAACAAGACAGGTTTTTTTTCTCAAGTCCATGTGTTTCTATTTGTCTTGTTCATTTTTTTTTTTCAGAATTTTGAACTTTACTGTCTCGTGGTCACTGTAATTAAGTCCACTGGTGACCTTCACATCTTTAGCCAGTTTTTTTGTGTTTGCTTTTTTTTTTTTTGTGAATAACAGCTGTGCAGAACATCTCACCTAATTGGCTCACTGATCACCTGTGTCAAGAAATTGTCTTTAACACCTAACAGGCATACCCTGGCTTGCTTGCACTCTGCCAAGTTATGCTGCCCTTCCAGCAGATACTAAGATTTCCCATGAATTTTCCTGGTCATGAGACTTCCTTAAGCTGGTTCAAGAATTCATCTACTTTTTTTGTGCATGCAAGTTGTAGCAGATGCCTTCCACTATATAACTCAGGCTGGTCTGTCCCATGAACATTACTGATGGCTCTTTACTGGCTTCTCAACTGCACCAAGACAAAGCTCTTCACAACTGAGCCACTTCTTTGCCCAGAAGATTACAGTGACTGCTAAGCTAAAATGTCACAGTGCTCATTCTTTATGAAAAGAACTATTCCTGCACTTATTAACTTGCCTGTACCTCAAAGACTGTTCTAACTTCCAAAGCACTTTTGCAATTCAAGCAATTCATTTTAATCCTACAACTCTATGGGAACAGTAACCTCAGGTACTGGGGGTTTTCACTCTTTACTTTGAGATCCACCTATTAAATACCATGCAATTTCTTTTTTTTCTCTCTCTCATTGGACAAAACCCCCACAATTTTTATACTTATTTTGTGTATAATGTGACAGCTAACATTTTACTCAGAGGTCTGATAGGGTTACAAACAAGTGACACACTTATATCTGCTTCTACATATGACAAAAAGATCTGTGTTTTGCAGAACCACTCATGTAATCTAAATCAGTTTGTTAAATCATAGAATCATAGAATCATAGAATCAGACGGGTTGGAAAGGACATCAACTGGCTCCTAAAAATTTATTATATCACTTTATTTTCATTTATTCACTCTCTCCTGTCAAGTGTCATGTAGAGGGTCAGCTATAGAAATGAATAAGACTAGGGGGTTACAGGTTTGTTGGGTTTTTTTTGGGGGGGAGTCTGTTTCTTTTTTTGTTTGTTTGTGTTATTTCCTAAATAAAATATTTTTCGATTTCTATATAATTGGGATGACTTTTGATTACTTTTTTCCAATTATCTTTTTATTTCTTTTTGCACATTAACTAAAAAGTAATGATGCCTTTTATCATAAAAATATGCCTTGTCGAGACAGTGACTTTTGTTTTGATGCCTCAAATTTTAGTAATTCTTGCAGAAGCTTAGTACTGATAACCCTGAGCACTAAATTTATCAGAAGTCAGTTTGGGGGAAAAAAAAAAAGACTTTTCATTTGTTTTTTGAATCTGGAGTGTAATATGAAACAATGAAATAAGGTTTTAGATCTTTTTTCATGCTAAAGGAAGAAGAATCCTCCTGATTTTCTTTTTAAATTTAAGCTGGAATTCTGAAGTAAATTGCTTGGTGCCAGAAACTGCAGCTTAAGAAAGCACACATAAAAGGGGAAAAAAGCTTTTATGGAATGCTGTTCTCTCACAGACTTTCAGGAGGAGCTGACTAGCTTACCAACCAAATGATTTTTTAAAAAAAACATCGTTTAAAATGAAAGCAAGAAGAACTAACTGAGTGACAGTATTGAAAAAGACCATGAAAGAGAAAAAAAGGTTATATGAAGTGCATAAACACATCAGTTCCACCTTTCTTCGCACAATTGCCCCATATTTAATTTCTGTTCATTCATCTGTGCAGGCTGCAACATACAGTCTCAGTCTTTGCAATTTGCTTATATTCTGCCTTGGACAACAAAGTGCCCCTGTATACGGGTCTGTAACTTGCTGCCACACAAATAATTTGTGGACTGGACTTTGCAACTAGAGTAAAGTTAGTGAGTGTGGCCACAGTTTTATCCTGTTTAGAACAGACAAGTCTACTCTGAACTCTAAATACATAATAGGTAAAATCCATTAAGATCCTCCAAAGGATTCTCCAGCACCTTCCGGAGCACTGTTAGTGGGTAAGAAGGATGAAGATCACAGCTGAGGAAGCTGGATGGTTTCTGTCGGAAGTGTGAACCAGGGAGAGAAGGATCACTACAAGTTAGACCGAAGAAAGCTGGCACTGTAGCCAAGAATAAAGGAAAAATTACTTTGCCTGTTCATCAGTGCATTTTTTTACTTTATCTTCTAAAGACACAGCCATAAGGAAATCAGCTCAGTCACTTTATCGAGAGTCCATGGATCATCCCGTCTATTTATAATGAACATAACTTGCATGACTTTAAATGTGCAGTAGAAAGTGGTATGCAATAGCAAGGTCACAGCAGGATATAAAGTTATCTCACACATACATTTTTTGATGAAATATATTTATTTTTCAAATAATCAGGAAGTTCCCCAAATGTGAGATGCAAAACATAACAACCAAGCAGAGAGATCAAATTATGTAGTCTTGGGCCTCTGTGCATTTGCTTCTTTGGATTCACTCTCAATTAGAGAAATAAAAATTAATAATTTATTGTACCTATATAAGAATACAAGTTCTTATTCACTAAACCAGCATGCACTTTGTGATTTGCTTTTTTTTGAAAAGGTGTATAAATTGTTAATGAAGGCATCAAAAGAAAATGTAAAAATACTGATTTTTAGGTCTCATATTTACAGAAACACACAACAATAAATAAAGAAAAATACTGATAATTACATTTTCACTACTTAGAAAAGCTCCACAGGGAAAAGTCTTGGGCATGATCAGAGCTGTATCAGTTAGAAAATTTTCGCTTGTCCATAAGGCTCACTACTAAGGCCAAGTTTAGGTACAACAGAGCTCAAGTCTTCTTTAAGAACAGCTAAAATTCATAATCTGCTGCTGTCCTAATTCCAGAAACAAGATATATGTCTCTAAAACAAGAAAATTTTTTCAAGAGGTAAAAGATCTACTTTTTTTTACTTGAACTTTTTTTCCCCCCACATTGTACCCTGTAACAGAAATAAATATTTATTTTGCCATCATGATATCTCTTTATCACCTAAGTCTACATAACAGCTAAGCAAATAATCATGCTGCAAGACAACACCAGAGAATACAACAGCACAATAGATTTCTGTTCATCTATTAAACCTAGGTCACAAAACTGAGCTCAAGACAAAAACATCCTCCATCAGATATCACATCCTCTCTCTGTAGCTTTTCTTATATGCATTCAGCATATATGCCTTTAATTCGTGTGACAGCTGCTGTGAAATGAGGTTATTAGAGAAGTATCCCCAAATGTGATGCTACTGACTGAGGGAAAAGAGTGGGGTTTTTTGTTCACTTACACAAAGTACGGTATCACACATGTGTGTAATAATAATTCATCAAACTTATAAAACATAGATATAACCAACTATTGTTTGAATTAATGCTGATTACTTAAATGGGCATAAAGACTCCTTCGGATTTGGCTGTACAGAACAGAGAACACTGGATTAAAAAAAAATTGGAATCTCTCCACAAAAAACAGCACCTGTCTCCCTGTTGTATATACACATAAACATAGAAGACACTGAACTGGAAAAAGGTCACAACAGAGGGAAAGAAGATAATTTTTTTTTTTTAATAAGCCACTTATTTATGTCTAAATATGCACAAATTTCTATCCATCTATATGCATAAATGATATATTCTACATAAATTTTAATCGGGCTTTGGCTTCAGATTGTATTTCTATTCCTGCATATAAAATGCATTTCTATACCCTAGAGTATTATCCTCAGTGGTTTTCTCTGACTTTTTCTACTCACATAGAGCTGACAATGAAGGGGCACTCTGCATTTAAGATGGAGGGCTTGGTTACTGGTTAAGAATCTCAGCTAGACTTCAAAACAAAATCAAGTGACATTAAAAGATTCACTTTTCCTGCTTAGTTCTGATAAAGTGGTTCAGCGGGGATTGCAGCAGTGTGTTTGATCTACAGTGAACCCTGCTGCAGTTTTCACATCAGAAGATTCAGGACAGGGAAGGTTCCTCCTGTTTCCTCTGGGAATCAGGTCTTTAAATCAGAACCCTGGATTAAAAGTGGTTCCTTCCACTGAGATCCACCTCATGTCATTAAAAACCTGGTTTTTGTTACTCATTTCAGGAAGCTGAATAAGCAACACAGAGTCTTAACCAGCTTCAGCAGTGACCCTTCCTATGCAAGTGTGGGAGTCATTAATGCAAAGGCAGCATGTTCTACACAGTCTGAGGCACACAGTCTATACTTAGTGCAGGGAAGACTTTTCCCATGTTTCTTCTTTTCTCTCCATTACACAAAAAATACAAGTTTTCCTGTTGCTTTGAAAATTTAAAGGCCTTTGAAATACTATTTATTATTACGAGTTCACTTCTTTTTTCTTCAGGTTTTTGTTCTGGTTTGGTTTGGTTTAGGTTTCTTTCCCATGACTTCATATTTTAAGAGAATCAAAAACTTGGGGTCCTTTTAATACATGTATAAATCAAGGTCCAGTATAAAAAGATCTTCCTTCTCCTCAGGCCATTCAAAAAACCTTTCATGTGTGAAATGTAAATGAAGTAAACAAATTCAAGCATAGGATCAGTCAGTATCTGACACTGGCCTTATGACAAAAGGATAGGTATTAACCACATCCTATAAAAACAATCTCTGATGACTTTATGTGCTAAAGGGTTTGGGTTTTTTAAAATTCACTTCTTTAAATACCAAATCTAAAGTACAACAAAATAATCACATAAGAAGCAACTAATCCTTTGGCTTTCTCTGTTTACAAATATGCATGACAGTTTGTCTATAGTCATGTGAATAGCAGCACAGGAAGAATGGGAAAATGGTAATAAATAAGGGTCTATGAGACCAGGACTTCTACGAAACATCAACAAGCTTCTTCATGCCTCAATATCACAGAATAACAGAATATGTAAGGTTGAAAGAGACCACAGTGGATCATCTGGTCCAATCGCTCTGCTCAAGGAGGGTCATCCTAGAGCACATGGCACAGGACTGTGTCCAAACAGTTCTTGAATATCTCCATTGTTTCCATAGCATCTTGGATGGAGTTGTGGAACTGCAAACTCTGGACAATCAATTAAGTCAAAATAGGGTAAATAGAATTACTGTGATGGCACTCCCAAAACAGACAAGCATCTCTTTACTGAGGAGGAAGAGCAATCACAGAGAAGCCTAGATAACAGCTGGGGGTTTGGTGGCTGCAATACAGGAAAAAAAAGGTTTTTTGGGAGAGTTAGTTTACAGGATATGTGTATGCTTAAGCATTATGATTGGTATGATTTAGGAAGAATTTTCTGTCATCTTTTTATATGCAAACAATCTCCCAAGGCACTCAAGATATTTCTATGAATATTATAATAAATATGTTATAAAACAGAAAAAAAGAATTAATTTGAATTTTATGAGTTGGTGTAGAAAACCAGGAGTAAATGCTTGTCACACTTTAGTCAGTTTGATTTCTATGATTGACTTCAATAACATTAGGTTTACATCCCCATTTCATGCAAGGTTTTGGGGTTTTTTCCCCTCTCAAATTCTGAAGAACTAGCTCACAGCTTTTAAATAAATGGAGCATAAAACACACATCAGAACAAAATAAGTGACTTGGTTCATAAACTCTGATTCATCAGAGAAAAAAAAGCATGCAGATAAAGAGGGCTCCCAACCTTGTGCCAGTGACTGTCAAAGAAATTTTTTTTGTGAAATTCAGGAAATACAGTCTGCAAATAACCATTGAAGTCCTACACATTTTTTGGCTATATCAAGGGCAATTTTTGAGATTTTGCACAAGTAAAATCCCTGCTTTCTCTTTCAGTCATATCCACACCTCCAAGGGGACTGAGGAGGGGATAGGGATTGGAGGGAGGGAAGACAAGGGTAAAACTCCTTATCTGCAAAAAAGATTATGGTTCCTCAAGGTTCTAAGGTAAAGACAGCTGTGCCTGGGATGCCAGGAATCAAGTCTGACTACCCATTGGTCCCAGTAAATTTGGAAATTACTCTTGGTTGACAGAGGAAAAGGAGCCATTTTACAAGTAAAACTCAAAATGCAACATAACCAAATGTTCACTGCCTATTAACTAAAAAAGCAACCTACCTAGATGTTTTATTCTATAATAGGTCCTGCAACTGCTTTATCACACTATGACTGATTTAAAAAAAAAAAAAAAAAGAAAAAAATGTTCAATTAAGCTAACTCTAAGGAGCTCAGAACATGAGCATGAAATTGAGCTGAACAGATGGAATTTCAATTCTTGGCTGAAGAAAACATTTTAATTCAACTGTCCTGTCATCTGCAAATGTTAGTCTATAATATTTACTCTTGTGGTTCTCCAAATTGCAAATAACTTAAAATATAACTGCAGTATACACAGAATTTTTGCTCGTACACACACACGCACACATCATACAACAGTAATTTGTGATTTTTTTACTGTATTGTACCTTCTTTTTCACTCTTATCTGCCTTGAAATATTTCTGATTCAATTTTGACTATAAGGATATACAAAATCCAGAAGAGAAGCTAAAGCACTACTACATAAAACAGAGAACATACCTTTACAAGACAATAAACTGATTCAGTTTTCAAACCCACTCTTTCAATTGTCTTAATCCTTACTTCGACATCAACACTATTCTAAAATTAAAGAATAGGGTTTTTTAGAAGGAATGAAAAAAAGAAAAAACCAAGAAAAGCTGAGGAGTGAACATGCTTATATCACTGGTGGTTTTATCTTTCCAGTATGTTCATCCTTCCAATATTTACTAAGAATAATAATTAAAAAAAAAGATTTTAGCACTGGGTCTTTATGGAGGCAGAGTTTAAAACAATTTGGCTTCCATACCTGTGAAACTCCATAAAATTAAGGAATTTTAGTTTGCTCTTCATTTTTCCTGGATTCTCAATTTTTTTATGTTAATATTTTTTTTCTTCCTTGTAATTATTAAGTATTCACAGGGAATGCCACCAACCTGAAGAGATTTTAAATAAGCTAGTAATTTTTAAGGCTGCTATACCAGCAATGAATTAAATTTTGTTCCATTCTATATTTCTGGATGTTGAGCACAAGCAGCTTAAATAACCACAAAGAGTCATTGCCAAAGTAAAATCATCAGCAGGATCCTATGTATTTTGCCAAGGATAAGGGTAGCTCCCACCACATTCAAAGAGAGAATACTCAAGAGAATGGGTCCTAGGTCACAAAACTCTGTTTTCTACTCACATAGCCATTGGATGAAACAGGTTAGAATGGTTTTTTTGTAGAATGCTTAAATTCCATAGAAAATCACTGTTGCATACATCTACGTTAGAAAAAGAAACATTATCTTCTTATTTTAAAATATCTTTGTCCAAAATATTTGAAAATTTATTTTATTAGTCATATTCTAAGAAAAAGATCAATCATTTAATATTTTCAGTTATTTGAAACTACATTTTCCAGAAGTTCTCAATTTGTTCTAAAACAATCTTTTCCCAAGTTTTGATCATCAAAAGTCATGAAAATGCAGAACACAGCAATGACAAAAGATGAAAAGAAGAAATCAGCAATATTAAATAACAACAAAAAATATCTCATTGTCTATAGGATTTCAGTCCTCTTATGCTGGGAAGGGTCTTCCTTATTGAAGTCTTGTAATACCTAGTAGTCCTTTTGTCACAGACTAGCAGCATGGTGGTGTTTTGTTTCATTTTTTTTAAATTTTATTTTTTCAGTGATGTACAAGAACTATTTTTCAAAATAAATAGCTGCATTCTGTTAGACCATTGAAAGTAAGAGAAGAGAACAAAGGCTGTATAATAATTCAAGGGAAATGCAAACTCCAGTGTAGAAAAAATTATCGCTGCAAAGTAAAGCTCTTATTATTAAAAGAAGAATAATCAAAGGAAAACAAAAGACAGTCACCTACTTAGGTGTTTGTATGTGGGGTAAACATTTTACTTGCATATATAAACTTAGAAAAATAAATTATGTTCAAGTATTTTTTCCTATCAAAACTGATATGTGACATTGTAAGAATGTTTCCAATCATACCACTTGTCTGCTAAGAGATAAAACTGGCTTCCATAAAAAATTGATGCAGCTGTAGTTTTTAACGGGTTATAAGAAAACATCTGCTTTTTCTACGTGTGACTCTAACATTAATGGTAAGCACCTCTGCTGTAGCTCGGGATTTTGATAGTAATCAGAGCATCCTACCAGCAGCCACACTGCTCAGTGCTCCAAAATAAGCGGCCAAGCTGGATAAATACCAGAAGCTTAAGGTATCTGTTTTCTATCTTCATGATTAGTGGCTAGGCATGAATTGAATACTTAAAGGGATGAAAATGTTCTTAGACTGATTCTTAGTATAAAAAAATCATCCTATCAAATTATCTTCTTGGCTGACATTGTGAAATGTGTGATCTGGCACAAGATATAGCTCTAGCTCTGCTGAAATGAATGCATCAACTCCCACAATGTTGTAGGAAAGGAATTATAATATTCTGTGATGGCTCTGAAGATAAAGTGTGTCAGTGTCATCATGAATTGTTTCACACACAGGATGAAGAAAAGAACAAACCATTTGTTCAAAGTACTCAGTTAACTGTAGTAAAAAAAAAACACTCTCCAAAATATAACAGATTATTTAGTATATTTATTGAGGAGGCAGATCAATTTCACTGCTGTGATATATTTCACATTTTCTCAAATAGTAATTTTATAAGGCATTATGCCTCTTCCCACTCACCCATTCTAATTTGAAGGGAAACATATTAGCACAAAACCGTGCACTTCCTATGATATACTAAAAGTCATAGTAAATAATTGACTCAGCTATGACCAAAAATGTGTTGCACTACAAAGACCTCACTTACAGTACTAAATGCATACCCAAACTGTAACTTTGTTTAAATTTGAGAAAAGATGAAGAGCTAGATGCTAGCATAACTCTTACCAAATAAATATTTCCACTAAAAAAACCCAACCAACTAACCAACCAATCAAAAAAAAACGAAAAAGAAAACAAAATAAACAAACAAACAGACAAAAACAAAACAAAAACAAAAACAAACAAAAAAAAAACAAAACCACAAAAAAACCCACAAACAAAAAAAGCAAACTTGTGGGCGTTTTTGGAGGACGAGAAACGGTGGGTATATGCTGCAGGCTGTGAATATATTATAAGGATAACCCTAAACGGTCCTTATAAAAGCCTGAGAGAATGTGGTAAAAGGGATAACTACAAGCTATCCTTTCATATTTATGAAGAGGTGTGATATATAACATTTAAAAATAAATTCACACAGAAAAAAATTACCTTCTTGAGATCTATTCTTCAATTAAAAGTTTCTACTGCCACTACAAGATTAGTCCTGCAGATTCCATTTTTGACTTAGTGTTGGCTTGGCTACTGTCTTTCAGTAGAATATTAGTAAATTCATGACAGGGGTTTTCAAAATTAGATAGAGCTGTTACATACTCAGGCTGAGTATTAAAAATAGCTAAAACACTCCTTGCACTTAATTGTCCTTGTTTGTTGCATTTGGTAACATGTTTCAGGTAATTCAGGGCTAGTATCATAAACTCTCCCTTGAACCCTCTTTTCCCTCACCTTCAGAATCAAGCACAATAACTCGTCATACAATTAAGAACAATTTTCTCTTTCTACAGTGCTGATAGTAGTACAAGAAGTAGTCTGGAAATACACCCGTTTTGAAACACAAATAAAATATTTCTCTTCAATTATATTTATGTATTGTATAGGAAAAGGTGTCCATAGCAAATATTTAGAATATCAGGATTTCTTTTACTTTTTTTTTTTAATAAATGGAAAATACTGAATTTGACCTTTCTTTTAAATTAAACCTGATGAGTTGTAATTGCCTATCTCAAAGAAGACATACTGCAGTTAAACATTTGTTTTTATTGCTTGCCACGAAAATTAAATGGAAGGTTCATTATATAGTCCTTTCTGTTTGGTTTTTTTTTCTACTTTAATAAGAAAACTGGTTATCAATCACAATCATTCTGCAAGCTATTTTTCTTTCACATTGTTCCAACTAATGGCTGTCAGAGAGAGCTTTCCTATTTCCTTATTTCAGTATATCTCATCTACTTATGTGGGACAATATAGGTGGCATATCCAGGATTATTCTTAAACTTCTTTGTCAGAATACTAATTATTGTCATGTCCCAGAAACAAATATCAAACAAGCGTAATACTCACACATATCCTATCATATTCACTTGCTAAATCAGAAGTTTCTATTTACCCCCTTTTTCTTACCCATTAAAACTTCAAGGTAATTCTCACTAATCTGTCTTTAGCGTAGTGTGCAAGTACAAACCCAGCATTCATTTCTCACTTCCTGTAAAGGAATCAACAAATTCTACTCAATCTGTTAGAGTACATCTATAGATTTTTTTAATAATGGCAAAGAGAAAAATACAGGAGCTTTATAATGCTTTCAAATGATGGATAGAAGGAAACAGTCCAAGAATTGCATAAATTACCTTGTTTTCTGAAGAGCAAGGAAGAGTCTCATAAGAGATATGATGGCTACAGATACATATATGACTTCTTGAGCAAGGGAAGAACTTACTTAAAACTCCTTTCCTGTCTGTTACACCTTGCAGTACACTGCAAATGTGTAGAGTACACAAGAGAGTAGTTTAAGTAACAGGAGCTAAAACTTCATGAGGCATTAAGTTCAGCAGTGTAGGAACCTGAAAGTATTTCTCAAGAGAAAAAATATTTTGATTCATGAGAGCTGGATATCATTCCTAAACATTGGGAAATCACACAAACACAAAAATTGCAAACAGGCTATCATGCTGTGTTGTTTATATATATATATATATACACACACATAATAAAAGCACAGTCATGAAAAGTTTTGTTTCAGGGACTCTAACAAAACAAACCTAAAATATAATTTACATCAGCCCATGTTCTTTCCCAAGACATAGAATATGAAGACTGAAAGCACAGCAAGTTTATTATACCTAAATAATTTTCAAAAGGTTTAAATACATCTGTTAAACACATCAGCAAAGTGATAATTTAACTTTCATTATCATGTTTAACACTTGGGCACAATTCTAGACCAAAGAGAAAGGGATCTCCCTCCTAGTGGAGAAGCCTGAGAAAACCTGAACTGCAGAGGTACAAAATCAGCCTTCAGTTGTGCTTCAAGATGAGATTTGGACTAACTTCACACTCTACTTTGGTGACGCCGCGCAATCAAACTTGGAGACAGCCCCAAAACTTTCTGTCAGTCCAGAGAAGAGACATAAGAAAACTCAGAGAAATCTGTCCCTTGTCCCTGCAGTTGTTTTTGCTGACCTAGGAGCAGAAGTGTAAGACAGGAGTGAATGATTTGGCTACTGACATAAAACCCCCTCTACTGCAGAATAAATTTTATCATCTTTATTCATGTGGTGTCTCCAAATTTGCAACTCCAGAGTACCTTTTAGACCAGGGAACTGAATAGGAAAATCATAGGGCCTTAACTTACTAGAACATTCTTCCTCTCATCAGGCAGGCTAAATAGATAATTCAGTGAACACCTGCATTCTTCCTTCTGTGCTTGGTATGTCAGCAAGTAACTGTACAGAGAACAGAGAAAATAAGCTGAAATCTCTGAGCTGGAATAAATTACTTGCTCCATATACCAAAAGAAGGGCAGGTGCTCTTTTTAGAGCAGTATGCTCTGGCAAAAGCCCACTAAGTCAGTCAAACTCTACTGAGACAGATTGAAAATTTCAGTTGTAATGTGCCTACTACCAAGAATTCTGTTATCGTATACTCTCCAAACACTTGTATTATGTTTTTCAAGGCTATTTAATGTAAATTAACTCTTAAGAAACCAGAACCACAGCCAGCAAAAATCTGTAACTGTATGGACAGCAACAGATTTACACAGCCACCAGTTCAGTATTTGTAAATCAAAGTTGTAATAAAAGGCTTAAAAATGGATTTGAACATTCACTATTCCTATTTCTGTAGTAAAAAGTAAAATATGGAGCAATACAGAGACTTGCTGAACAAATATGGAAGAACAAGTTCCTAAGGTAAGCCTGATAGAAAATGAATATATTCCATCCAATGCTTTCTACATAAAACTTAATACTCTCTCTACAGCAGATGATCCCAATTGCAGAGGCTATTCCATCTTGTACAGTGTACTAAGCTCCTAATGCATAATGAGTAGCACTAACAATAGGTAACAGACAAAAAGTTATGAATTTCAGTATCTTTATCCACCTATTTATCTCACAGAAAAGCTGAAAAATTTCAATGTTTATATTCTGGGGAAAAAATAAAGATACTCTACTTGAAAAATATTCATACAAGGGGTCTGGTGCTTTTGGTTGATAGTAAGATCAACATAAGTCAACTATATTCATGGATGGCCAAAAAGGTCAGCTGTATCCTGGGGAGTATTAAGCACAGTGTAGCCAACCAGCTGAAAGAAATGGTTGTCCTGCTCTACTCTGGCTGGTGTGACCTTATCTGGAGTACTGTGCACAGTTCAGGGCTCCACAATATCAGAAGCACATAAAAATATCAAAATATCTACTCAAAGGAAGGCAACAAAAATGGTGAAAGGCCTAGAGGGCATGATTTGTGAGACCAGGTGTACTCTTCTTATAGAGAGGAGAGTGAGGCGTGCCCTCTTTGCTGCTTACAACCTCCCCATGAGGGAGAAAGGAGCAGGAGTTGCTGAATTCTTCCCTCTGGTGTGTGGTGACAGGATGCAAGGGAATGGCTTAAAGCTGCCTGAACATCCCCTGTCATCAGGGGATATTCAGATTGGATAAAAGGAAAAAGTTCTGAGATAGTGGTCAAACACTGAACAAACTTCCCAAGGGAAGCAGTCATGACCCCAGCCTTGTCAGTGTTCAAGAAACATTTGGATAAATCTCTTAGATACATGATTTAAGCTTTAGGCTGCCCTGTGTGGAGTCAGGATTTGGACTGGATGATCCTCATGGGTCTCTTCAAACTCAGGGATATTCTGATTCTCTGAAATATAATGGTTTGAAAAACTAATGCTTCCTTCTCTAAAATACTTTAAGTAATTAATAAAATTTTGTACTCTCAAAACCTTAGGNAAGATTCTGTGAAATATAACGGTTTGAAAAACTTATGCTTCCTTCTCTAAAATGCTTTAAGCAATTAATAAAATTTTGTACTCTCAAAACCTTAGGTGTTTTTTTCCCGACACATTTTTACTAAATACTTTTGGAAAGAGTATTGTTTAATATTAGTAGGAAGCAAGATACTTTCATGTGGCAATAGCTTTTTATTTATGTGGTAATAACATCTTAATTATTTATACAAACCTCTTGAATAACCAGTGCTGATACATTTGAATAGAATGGATGACCCAACAATTGCAGTTGAAACAATATTCTCAGATGCTAAAATGTTTTCAGCAGATGATTTTTTTATTCACCAAATAGGGTTCAAAAGGAAAGCAGAAGGTTTTTCCATTTCTATTGAGACTGAAGTGATATCATTATGCAAACATATAGTCGATACTCCACTAACATTTTAATGAAAAGCAACTCCCAAAATGTAGAAGCAAAATATGTGATCACAAGGATAGTTTTCATCCAAGATTTCTGCTTTCTTGAAAACACAGAAAACTTATGACCAAAGAAAGAAGTAATTGTTGTCAAGTACAGTAACATTCAGAATGAAAAGGTATCCAGGTACTTACATACAAAATAAGCATTATGTTCACCTTCTGGCTTAGAGCAAATGCTAGCTCATTGAAACTAGCTGGGGCAGAATCATCACCAATGAGCCATTCACTGAAAAATTTAAAATTTCACCTAAGACTGTTTCCCAGTTATATAGTCAGAGTACAAAATAACAAATAATCATGAAAATTTACATTAAACAGGAAACTTTCAAACTCCTCCCCTAGTGAGGAAGACAAAAAAAAAAAAAAAATCAAACCACAAGAAAAGTAGTGTTAATCTTGGTTTAAGTCACATAAATGAAATGGTGTGACAGTAATGGTGGAAGATTTTTTTAACAATGTCAAAGTGTTGTGGGTTCAGGTGGCTGAGGTTTTTGTAGTAGCGGGGCCATAGGGGTTGTTTTAGTTAGAAGTTGCTAGAAGTTTCCCCTGTCTTATGAAAAAACAGTGATAACCAATAATAGCCAGCTCCAGGAGGGACTTTCCTGCTGCTGGCCAAGGGAGAGCTGATGAAAACGTGCTTCTGTAATAACATTTAGGAATAGAGGAAGAAAAGGCTGTGTGGCAGAAGAAATTCCAGTCGAGAGAAGAGTGGAGGAGGGATACCAAGCAGATTCCAAGGTCAGTGCAGCAGAGAGTAGGGGGAGGAGAGGCCCAGGGGCCTCCCTCTTCCTCTCCAGCAGAGGAAGGACTGAGAGCTGAGGCCCCTGTTGCCTGTGGAAGACCATTGGGGTGCAGAGACCCCCTGCAGCCCATTCTGGAGCAGATAGATACATGGAGGAAGCAGTAGACCCTGTGGGAGTCCTAAGATGAAACAGAGTCCTGCTGGAGACCCGCAGCCGGTGAAGAGAAAAACCCACGCTAGAGCAAGTTTCTCCCAAATAAGACTTATGGCCCCGGTGGAGAACCCACGTCGGTACAACTCAGCCCATGAAGGACTGCACCCCTTTCTGTGAGTGACCCACGGGGAGACGTCCATCAAGAACTGTCTCCCGGGGGAAGGACTCAGAGCCATTAACACCTGTAGCCGTGGTGAAGACTATGGTGAAGCAAATTGTTCCCTTGCAGCCCACAGAGGACCATCGGGGTGCCGAGACCCCCTGCACCCGCATGGAAGAGTAACTCACAGGACAGCAGAATGGGAAGAGCTGCTGTCCAAGAGATGAACTCACTTTAACAGCATCAGAAGTAACAACTGGCTGTGACTCTCCCCTTCTCGTCCCCCTGCACTGCTGGGAGGAGGAGAGAGAACATGGAGGAACGGGAGGGGGGGTGGCAGGGGTGGAAGGTGTTGTATTTTAATACTGTTTTATTCTTTTTAGCTCTTATTCTGTTGGCAATTAATTTAGCTTTTAGTTTGTTAGCAACACATTTAAGTTCTGCCCTCACATGAGTCTCCCAGTTCTTATCTCTACTAAGGAATCTTCAGCAGTTTTCTTCTTCTCCTTTGTAGAGTTGCAGAGGGAGGGGGAGCGTAACAGTTTTTAGTGGGTATTTGAAATCCGGCCAGGGTTGACAGCAACACAAAGCTATCTTTGTCATGTTTTCAAAAACAAAGTAGCTTAATTACTCTAAATTATAATTTCAGAGCTTCAAATTTCTTCAAGGTTTGATACTCTTCCCTATAAAAACAAATTTGGATATATGCCTTGCAAATGTTTATACACTGAAATAATCTTAAATCAATGTCTTTTGTAGGACAAAATTCTAGCTCTTTGAGTCTGCTTTTCTTCTATTTTCACCAGTGCTTGTGTTCAGGCATTAAAAAAATAAATATATCCACTCTCTCTGCAGCCTCACACAAGATTTATTCATTTTTCATCCTATATCCAGAAAAAAATTCTTGTCAGAGCTTGATTCTGGTATCTGAGTCTTTCTTTACTTGTCAGTCAGTCTGTGAACCACAGTTCCAGAGTGTGCAGAGTCGTCCATCTTCTGCTTCAACAGCATCTATCACTCCAGTGTTGAACAAACTACTACTTAAACTAAGCTTTTTAGAATTGTGGATCACCCACATTTGGTCTTTAGGAAGTGACTATCAGACAAAGTTTTCCACTGGTACGTTTTGTGATAGTGCTGCGTTCTGCATGCTATTGAGACATCGTTAAGTAAGTCTTGCCTACATAAAGACAGAATATTTGTAGTTCGCTGTATTGATCAGCATACATTTTGTTTGTATCTAAGAAAAAAAAATCAATTTTTTTAAGTAATACCTCTGAAAATAATGTGTTATGAATAGTTATTTGACAGCAAACTGGTGTTTTACATGATGTAATGTTTCCCTAATATTTTTGATAAGGTACTAAAATTCTTATTTGAAACAGTCCATAAATTGTCATATTTCTGACAATTCCTTCTCTTATGTCCACATTCCTGAGTATCCCTCCCTTCACCTGATAGTCAAAGATTAAAGAAATTCTACTTTTGCTCAATTTTGAGATTTTTTTCTGCAGTTAATGCATATTTTCTTGCTGTGTTCTAAACACTTTAAATATCTAGAATAATATTTCAATTCTCAGTATTTTATTCAGAATAATATTTTACTTAGGCGTCTTGATTACATTTTCTAAATCTGATTTTCAAATTGCATTTTTAAAAGTTTCTACATAGCAGTTTCAGATATTTCTGAATATAAACACAAAAGAAGAAAATAATCAAAATAATACCCCAGAACTTTTAACTAAGTCCAATAAAAAAATAAAAAATTCTCCTTTCATATGTACTAGCCTAATTCAGGAATAATGTCACCATTTTGGGGAGGCATTCTGGTATACCACTAAGTAACATATAGTCTAGTAATGAATAAGACAAATAATTCCTTGCACAATTTTTCACAGGTATATTAAAAAGATGCAAAAAAATTATTAACTAATATAGAAGATTTTAATAAAATAATATTTTTACAACAGGAATAAAAAAATGCATCAATTGAAGCCCTTTTAATTTCCAACCATTTTAACTTTGAAGACTGTTCCTTTGTGATGCAATTAGCACCTTCCTTTGCAGCAGCCCTGGAAAGAAACACACTTCATGACACCACAAACCCAGAAATACATAGCTATATCATAATATAGCAAAATCAAAATAACTGGAGTATTTTCTTGATTGTGGGATATTTAGTAGAAGGTGTTATCACACAGCAAGCTCTTCTCCTAGAAGCAGTACTTATTTTTATAAAACTTATAGGAAATTTTACATCCTTGAGACTTCCAACCATCTGTGAAACTTGGCAAGAACTGGCCAATGATTTATAAAGTTGTTAGCAGGGGAGGAGGGAAGGATAGCAGATACACATACAGACAGTATGTATTATTAGATTAGGTGTTAGACCATACCTGAATTAGACCATGTGTGTTAGCAATGGTTTTATTTCTTGAAACTTTTGCATGTCTGTTAAGAATCATCTCCATATGTCAATAACAAGTAATTTTAACTAAAATGCAGATTGTATCTCTTGCATATTCCGAGTGTCATTGTATGTATGGTTCCCCTCCTTACAGAAGAAGCTCAAAAGAAAAACCATAAAAGAAATCTAACTGTATTAATTTATTTCAGTTCAGGTATCAACCAAACATACGGAGCATTCAGCCACATTGGCTGAATCAAAATTAAGATCAGATCTTTTGTATTCATTCCCTTTACTGATAAAACACCCTCCT
The DNA here is from genome assembly GCA_013399855.1 of Oxyruncus cristatus. Taxonomy (NCBI): domain Eukaryota; kingdom Metazoa; phylum Chordata; class Aves; order Passeriformes; family Cotingidae; genus Oxyruncus; species Oxyruncus cristatus. The sequence continues at coordinate 355,210 of VXAY01001838.1, forward strand.
GTGTACAACTAACTACTATCTGATCATTATATGTGCAAAGTGATCAGAATATCACTGAACACAGCAATACTCAGTGAGGATCAAAGATGACTGGTACCTAAAACACTCTGTTTCCTATCCAGTGAAGAACCTGATTCATGGCCAGGCTTCGCGAACGAAGATTTGGGAAGAGCTCTACCCACGTTTGTTGCAAGTGCGTTGGTGGCTAAAGAGACCAATACGAGATAGGCAAGTCCGGTTGCAAAAGGCACAGCAGAAAGACTCCTTAGATGGTATATTCTGCAAGGCACGATTCTTTCTGTGTTGTCTTTTCTCCTCAAGGGTGATCCTGCGTGCTTTCTCAAAAGCATCAGCAGCGTTGTAGGTGGTGTGTCTCCAGGACTGCCAATTGGAGGCCAGAGTAGGCCAGTTATGGTGGTCAATATGGCCAAGGCTGAGATGTTGTTTCAGGGAGTCCTCGTATCTTTTCTTCGGGACTCCTCTCTTGCGGCAGCCGGTGGCAAGTTCACCATAGAGCAGGATCTTAGGGAGGCGGTGGTCCTTCATCCTGGAGACGTGCTCTGCCCAACGCAGCTGTGTTCTCAGTAACATGGCCTCAATGCTTGTGATTGCTGCTTGTTCCAGAACAGAAGTATTGGTCACATAATCTGACCAGTGGATGGTAAGGATTGTACGGAGGTAGCGTTGATGGAAGCGTTCTAGGAGACGCAGGTGGTGGCGGTAGATGACCCATGATTCAGATCCATATAAGAGAGTAGACAGCACTATGGCTCTGTAAACACTGAGCTTTGTGCTTTTCTTCAGATGTTTATTTCCCTGAGGTCCCCAGGCTTGCCCAGGGGGACCCTGGGGCCACCCCCCCGCAGCACGGGCATGTGGAAAACCTGATTACAATCTTTACTACGCACAAGTTGCTTCCAATAAATGACATTTGGGAGTGGGATTATCTAGGAAATACATATTCAAGTCCAGGTTCCACTGATGGAAGAATCAATGTCTGAAATTGTGCAAAGTGGTCAAACAACTGATAAGACTATCTGCCTCACCTTGTTCATTAGCCAGTACAGACCCATAAATTTTATACAGTTATGTGAGCAAACAGTACACAGTATTTCAAATTATAATGACCCACTAGATATCAGAAGTTTCTCCATTCGAGGTAATTTAAGTGGTTGAATAATGTCTCCTTTCATAGTGAGGACTCACAAAAAAATTATCATAATACACTATGACAAACTCTGTTGTTCTTTAATTTCTAGGACAAGTGCAAGAATATAGTATGAAGGGATTGTCATTTTTCTGTTTCCTGGGAGTAACATAGAGAAACATATTGTACATACATGGCACCATATTACTGACAGCACTTTTTTTGTACTAAGAAAGAAATCATAAAAATAGAAATGGAATAATTTAAAAGTTATGAAGGAATATAGGATTTTAAGTATGTAAGGTGCTCCCCATAATTCAAATGTATATAAAGTTGCACAATGGAGTGACTTGGTATGCCTAACATAAATTAGCATTCAGAGAGTAAGAAAAAGAGGAAGACAACCAATGCTATATGGTTAGTCATAGTCCAACAGTGCAGGTGCATAACCCCAGTACAGACTTTACACAAAGTGCTTTAGTCTAAGAACTATTTTAGGAGCTATGGGGAAAAAAAAAAAAAAAAAGAAGCAGTGTTATAAAAGAAAAAGGTTTTTTAAAAGGTGTCAGGATATGCCTAGCCTTTAAAATTTATCACTACAAAGATAGGTTGAATCCCAAGATCTGAAAGAGTTTGGGTAGCACTAGTTGTCAGGAATAGATTAAACCTTTCCCTCTAAAATGCCATTTCAACAACATTTTCTATCTACCCTCAGTGAGACAACGTTCTTTGGAATAAACTCTGTACAGGATCATAAATAAAAACCTGCAGAAATAGCAACTACTGCAGAGTTCAGTTAATAAACAGGATATCCCTCCTGCTGTAAATGATTTTAAGTTTAGTGTTTCATTTTCTACCTCTTCAAACTGACATAATTTGCAAACTTCATCTGCCAGAGAGCCTCTGGTACATGTCTTATCATACAGCAATATCTGTCACAATCACAAGCCTGCAGGCAAAAAAAACAACAACAAAAAAAAAAAAACAACAACAAAAGAAAAAACCCTCCAGTCTGTGTGACAAATAACAGGATATTTCGTGTGAAAAATCTTTTGAAAATCACTTCCTTCCTAGATCTAATGACTCACAGGACACAAAATAAAACCCTTTTCCCAAACATGGGGGACAGAGCAAATGGAAAGTAGCAACTTTGAAAAGGTGTAAATTATTTTCATTAAGGTACAATAGGCTATCTCCTCCTCAGTAGTAGCCCAGTACCACACAGTAGCATAGACTCCACGTATCATTCAATACATACTCACTGTCTTTCCTTAACTCACCAGTCTCTTTTCAAAGGTAATAAATGATAGGAAGGAAAAGGAAATGGCCTCAGGTTGCATCAGGGGGTGGTTTAGATTGGATATTAGGAAAAAATTTTGCCACTGAGAGGGTTGTCAGACATTGGAATAGGCTGTCAAGGGAAGTGGTGGAGTCATCAGCCCTGGAGGGATTTAGAAGACCCATAGATGTGACTCTCAGGGAGATGGTTTAGTGGTAGATTTGGCAGTGTTAGGATAATGGTTGGACTCAATGATCTTGAAAGTCTTTTTCAAAATAAATGACACTTTAACCTTTCAAGCTTGTCTCTCAGAAGTTACACAGGTACCATCCATGACCAGAGGCAAGAAAACAAAGAAAGATTTTTTATTAAAAGAAAGAAAAATGTAAATAATTTTTCACCATCATCACAGCTAATTCTCTGTTCCAAGAATTACAAAGATATGCAAGGTCTGTCTGAAGTGGCCATCCCTTCGAGAGCCACTTCTCTTGCACTTCCAGTCTTTGCTAGATCAGAGAAAGGAAGCCTATTCCTTTCCTTTTACTTAATTTTTTGTTTCACTGCCCTGCTAAAAATGTCAGCATTCTGCATCATGCTGAAAAATATGTTTTATTTTCTGTTAATCCTGATTCCATTACCAATCATTTGTTTTCCACACCAGTTACACTGATGATTTGGTCTCACTCATAAATTTTCTTTCAAACCCAGAAGAATTAAAACTTTGATTCTTTTAAGCTGTGCACTGCAATTTTGACAATAATATCAAGGCCAATTGAAAGTATACACAAGTGGAAATAAATGAAATTTTAACTTTTAAATTGCATTTTATCTTCATAGAAGCAGAAAAGCTAATGAATGATTCAATGTGGCACACAGAAATTAAAATATAAAGAAGTCACTACATGGCTTTCCATAAGTTATTTTACAAAGGATATGTTGGAAGCTTTCCAAGATCTTATTAGCAGTAATGTGGCTGTTTATGAATATTGACACCATAAGCCATTCATTAGTGTCAATACTAGGATAGTGTGAGATCAAATTACCTATAAACTTACTAAGACTGCAAAATTCTGCTAGGAATTTTGTATGAATTAATTCTAAGTGGTGTCTTTCACAGCTTTATAAAATAAATTATCTTATTTCTTACCTCCATTAAAAACATATTTACTGAGTTATGGGCTCCCCAGCATGAAAAATTTAACTGATTGAGTTCAAATTACTAAATATTGATTTCTCTTGACTTTGAAAACATAGTGACATCCTTGTACAGACATTTCCATCTTCGTTATATTTAAAGTGGCCCTACTGGAAAAGGAAAAACAAAACTCTTTAATGCCACAAACCTCTCACTGCTATGTCGCTGTGTTGCTGGTAATGTCGAAGGATGTGATATTTTCTCCCTACACAACACTGATGAGGCCACACTTGGAGTCCTGGGTCCAGTTCTGGGCTCTCCAGCACAAGAGAGACATGGACATACTGGAGAGAGTCCAACAAAGGACCAAGGAAATGATGAAGGGACTGGAAAAGCTGAGACTGGAACTGTTAAGCCTAGAGATGAGAATTCTCAGAGTCGATCTTACCAATATGTATAACAACTGCCTCAAGGGAGAGAATGAATTAAAGGGGAAGAATATTCCCAGTGCTGCCTAGTGACAGGGCAAAGGGCAACAGGCATAAACTGAAACACAGGAAATTCCAAATGAATACAAGAAAATGCATCTTTACTGGAGTAACTCAGTAACTCAGGTTGTCCAGTGAGGTTGTAAAGTCTTCATTGGTGGAAAAATTCAACACAAAACTGGACATGTTTCTGGGCAAACTGCTGTAGTTGACCATGCTTGAGCTGTGAGAGCAGACTGGATGAACTCAAGAGGTCCTCTACAATCCACATGATTCTAGACTCCCCAGTTTTCAAAGGTCTTCTACCAAATACATGTAAAGATATTTCTGGGCAACCACACATCAAACACCAGCGCATTAATTATCTCCATGCATTATATTAACAAGAGCCTATAGGCGGTATCATAGTGCAAATTTTATACGAAAGACAATACTGAGAGCCACAAGGTAAAAAAAAAAAAAAAAAAAAAAGTCGTTTTTTGATCAGTTTAACATCCACCTGTGAAAACATAGATGCAAGAGTGTATGAATGCAAGTTTTTCTACAGTTTGAGTTTTCTGCTTCTTAAATGACAGATCTGTGAGCAGTAGTGATCCAATGATTAGGAATATGCAATACAGTAAAATTCCTTAAAATTTCTTCAATATTATGAGAATCCAGGTGAGATTTCTCTTCTAAGCTTCATTGGCACATCAGAAGTCTTTCAAGCCTCACAGATAAGGTTTTAGAAGTATACTTCTGCACATTACTTAACTGTACCACAGATAAAGAAAGCATGAACAACAGCTCCTCACTGTGAGCTCTAGCCAATTAATTAGCTCATACATTTGGAATAATTAGCCTCAGACATTAGAAAACACTTGCACTAAGACTGATTTGCACTGTCCCAGCCTAAAAGGAAAGGAATAACCATTCTGATCAGCTTGACTCCTCAGACAGAAAACATTCCTGAGGTAAAACCTGCAGCCTTAAGGAATCTGTACATTTGAGAGTCTGACTTAAAATTTTCCACGTATTATCCCACCTCCTAGATTTCAGGCTCACACTTGCAGCTCTTCTCCTACTTCTGCAGATGAACATCAAGGTTACATTTTTATCAGGTGACTATAACGTCTGATTTATAGTTTGGGCAGCAAGTGTAAGTGATACAACAAAAGAGGAAAATATTTCAAATAAAATGGGCGAGCAGTAAAGATGGTAAGAATGGTGGCTAGATATGTCTGACATATTCTGTGACAAAAAAATATTTTTCAGCATAAATATGTCTCTGTAAATCAACATTTCCAGATATGAAATTCCTGCAGTTGTTGACATAACACTATTTTACTGTACCAATCGAAAAAAAACAAGATGTTCAGAAGTTAAATCAAGATTCTATGCAATTTTTTTAGGGTTGAACTGGATAAATCCAGCCATCCCAGACATTTCTGATCATGAACATGTTCAGTGTTTTTAATTACAAATTTACTAGACAGGGGGGACAAAAAAAATCCATGTAATTGCTATAACTACATTTTTAAGCATGTGAATCTATAATAAAAGCTTTATGTTTCTGTAGTTTTACAATAAAGCCACTTCAAACCTCACCAGTTTTTGCTCTTTGCTGGGGAAAATAATTAATCAAGTAAAGCAGACAGCTTAGGTTACCACTTACAGCCATGCTTGCATAAGTGGGCACTTGCTGAATTATCAGTGTAGTGAAAGCTATGTGCTTATTTTCTGTCCTTTTATGTGTGGAGAAACACTGCATCTCAAACACCAATTTGTGACAATAACAGATAAAGAATGACATGAAATGTCAACACCTTTCCATATGGTATTTGCCAAAAAAAGATTTGCTTTATATATATGGAAAATATATCACATACACACACTAGATTGCTCTTCAGCACCAGAAATCAATGGGGCTGAGAAAATCTATGCACTTTACAGGTCTGCCATCCTAATAAGTAGTAAGTAAAAGACCTTGTTGACAACACATAAGATAACTGGGCAATGAGGAGAATGTAAATTGCATTTAAAAAAAAAAAAAAAGAAAATATTTATGGCATAAGAAAATGAGCTGCAGAAACCAAAACGTGTAAACAAATATAAAGTTGTTACCAGAGGTGACACTGAATGTTGAATACAACTGCATCATTTTGCACAAATTGGCCTCAAAGTACAAAACTCTAATTTTAGTTTGTACATTAAAATATACTTTTTTACTGTTAAATGAGTGAACAATGGAAAATCATTTTACAGTTCATACACACATGAAATCTAAACCCAAAACTTTATTTCCAACTTTTAAGAAGCACGGGTTTTAGATATGAACACATCATTGCCCTTTTGAGAAGATGTAGTCAACTGTGAATCTGGTATGTGTTTTACAAGATAGGTAAGAACGTAATAGCAAACCACATAAGTAGTTAAAAGCCACCAGATTGAATTTAGGTTGACATGCTTTCCCAATGTCAACTATTAAATCACCTCGTGATATGAAATGTTTCTCACTCTCAGAAAATGAGAGCAAAGTGCACTTTGAAATGTCTGTCTTTGACTGTACCGCATGTAATCCAAAAGAGCTGTATTTATGACATATTCAAGCAGAGAGATAGAAAACATCATAAACCATGGCAATTCACTGTGGTATGTATCAAACATCTGAATATATATTATATATTCATTATATAAATGCTGACTGCTTTTTTATCCTGTATTCTGTTCATTTATGTATCAAAGTAAATCCATACAATGAACAAACACTGCATAATATTATGGAAGTGTTGACATATGCCACTGAATTGCAGCAGTGTGACACCAACAGCTGAGAGACTTGTTTGCCACCTATATCTCAGGCTCATCTGAAACACAACCATCTTTATATCTATCAGTTTTTTCCCTTCCTCTCATAAAATGAAAAAATCTGTAAGAAATAAAAAAAATCTACAAGAATCTTTGCAGTCAACATAATTCACAAGTGATCTTTTTAACCCATAAGCTAAGATCTATTGACTATATAACTATGAAATAAAATACACCTCTGACTTGCAAATCAAAATGTTGTATTCTACAAAAAAAAGGTGAAATTCCTTATTTAGAGGTATCCAACCTATTTAGTATTAAAACTTACTTATATTCACTATTCTAATGAGAAATTTTGTAAAACTTTATAACAGTAATGGGTACCAGTTACTTGAAAATATAATTTGAAGAATTTTGAAGAAAAATTATCACACAATTAGGTTAAATCTCCGAGTTCTAGATTCTCTCATTTGTAACAATACAATGGCCTGACTAACCATCACAATAAAGGAGGAGATATTTAGTTGAAGAATTATCCTTGTAATAGTGATATATGTAATTAGATCATTTATCACTATTATAAAATATTAATTCCTTTTTATTTTTTTGAAACCATCAAGAGGTACTATTGGGTTGGATTTATGGGGGAGTTTTGCTTTTGTTAAATGCAAGAAGTCTTTCATGGAGTTATGTTTTTTTCCTTGGAAATGTTTTGCAGAGCAAGTCTTTAGGCCTACTCCAAAAATTTAACTAAAATACTACAATGCCATATCAAAAATTTATTCCCTATAACATAGGCTATTTTTCCATTTATGACTAAACCAAAATAAATCAAAATATATATATATATAGCGGGTACACTCCAAGATAATTACTGAATTTAAAATACTACCAAAAGAATTCTTCCATGTATTAAATTGCTTTGATACAGCAGTGAGAGAATACACTGAGGTTCATTTTCCTCCCTTTCTTTCTTTGATTACTTAGCTGCTGTTACTGATACAGTATCATACATACTAAATTAATGACCTAAACAATAAAAATCTTCTAGATTATTAGTTACTTTCAGATTTTGAGATATACTTCTCTTTTTCTTGCTCCTTATACAGGTTTCAAGAATTTGGGGAGTTTGAATTTCCTTAATCAAGACATTAGTTTTTCTTCAACCATGACATTATAAACAATGCAGTTGTTACAAAAAAATGCTTAACCTGTTTATGACAAGACTGAATTTGAACTACAGCCCCCTGACTTGCTTTACACTCTTGTTATATGGCTGGTTGTATTTCTCAGACAAAACCCTGTCGTCATGGAACATTACTAGTTTTCACAGTCAAACTGTATTTTCAGTTAAGCCCAATGGACCGAATTTCTTTCCCTTTCAATATGTACTCTTAAAAATAACTTCTAACCTATCCAGAAGACATCTTTGACATCTTGACATTTTTCACTCTTTGGCATTACTTTAAGGATTGTTTCCCCTCTTCAGATATTACTTTGTTAGACAAGGTTATCCAACAAAAGTAATCAGCCACTTCAGGATCTGTGATAATAGAAAAGGAAAAGAAAAAAGTCTTTCTTCTAAAGATATAACAAAAAAAGATCTCCCTGGAGGAAAAAAAAAATTAAAAAAATATTTTTTTCTGAGTTTTAGTTGCTAAACCACCTATAGTCAAAGAACCATTAATTTGAGAAGAAAATATGACCTTCCACTCTGTGCACCTTTTATCTTGGTCGCGCTTTGTGGGTATTTTTATAGATCTAACAACTGAACCTTTCAATTTCATGTCAAATGTGTCACATATATTGTAAGGAAAGAAGCTACAACACTGAGTCTTAGATGCTCTTTAAGCCTTTGTCACCTTCTCACCAGCAGGTTACCCAGTTCTGATTCTCTGCAGGTTTATCTGGATGCCCAGCATTACAAACCAAGTTATCCCACCACTGGAACTGAATTAGACATGCTACATAAAGTTAAAAAAACGTGAAAGTAGAGATCAATGCCTAGATCTACCTCTCTCTACAATTTTCGATAAGTCTGTAACACTAGACAAGTATGGTCAATAAACACTTTTATAACGGAAATCTCTGTTAGGAAACTAAACTTTATCTGTATAGTAAACTTTCTGTGATTACAGTGACTGCTAAACATTTGCGTTCTGAAAATCTGTAAACCGAGAGCAAAGATAAGCAGTGCTGTAGCTAACTAAGGCATAAAACTTCTCTGAGCCGGGAAAGAAGTCTCCTATGATTTTATCAGTTCCAACTAGTTACCTGTATCTACTGACAAAATAAATGAAAGTGGAATAGTCTATCAGACGTGCACTATGCAGGCCACAAGGTCATAACCTTTTTCCCCCCTTTAATAACTAGACTGGTCCATCTGGCTACAAAAGTTTTGTCATTATTTAAGGTGTCAGCTCTAGACCCACTAGAACATGGGACCTATGTACACAAACTTAGTGATAGACTCACATGATTATTAAAAATAACAATAATATGGTGAGATAAAAACAGTGCAGCACCTGTTTTCCACATTTTCTGTGGGAGTTTATCAGAAAGTCAGCCTTCATATGAGCACAGGTAACCACACAGACACATGCAAGCATCTGTCCAACTTCCAAAATACCCTTTTTTAAGTAAGCCTGCACTTCTGAAATGCATTCCAAAGAACATTTAACCATGTTGCCACTACAACAGCATTGGAAACAACCATGATCATTTTCTCAAAACTTCCAGTGTAACATGTGACTAGAAATTTAAAACCAAATCTTTAGACTCAATGAAAATTACATCAGCTGCACTGTGACTCCAGAGGCAACAATGACTTTTGACAGCAGTGATTTTGACAGAATTTGAGGTAATACTAGGAAATACTGGAAATAATTTCAAAAACTTCCAAAGAGAGATTTCTGCCTGTTTTCACAAGCTATTTCTGAGTTATATATTCTATGCAACAGTTTTGGCTTCACTGATGTTGCATCAGGCATTAATCAGTAAAATTTCTGGCTCATTATCTTCAGAGTTAATTTTAGGAAGACCTGTTCATTAAGCAGGGTTCATTCCCTAGTTCTCTAAGTTGAAGCTGAACACTTAAAATAAAAAACTAATCTCATATTGAGGCATTACTACTCACTTGCTTATGGGATAAAAATATAATGTTACAAGGAAGAAAACTTTCATTTGGGACCAATCAAATGATATCCGGCAAGATTAAAAGCAAAAAAAGAAAAATCTAGAAAAAAATATTTTTATCATCAAGTCTAACTCATATTTTGCTAGTTTTCCACCATCTTTTCATGCTTCTAAAAACTACACAGTTGTTACTAGGTGTCTTTTTGTCTGACAGTGAGTTAAGTCAAAAAGCAAAAAGTTACCACCCACAACATACCCTAGTTGCTCATTAACATCTTTCTTTTTGTCATGTTGCTGCCTCCTCAGATCTCGTAGCTTAACTTCATGCCTAGCCAGTCCTGGTGCCAGCTAAAATGTCTAGTATCAGATTAAACTTAGCTTTTAAATGCAGGTTATTTGACAGAGACAAGGTAAGGTGAGGCTGCAGATCCAATTCTACTGTCAGAGAGGAGGCTATAATAATTTCTGGCAGGATGTAGTAAAGAGTAGCTGAGGTAGGCTCGCAGCTGTAGTCTTTCCACCAAGCTCAGCAGCAAGCAAGACAACATTTCAGACCACAGCCTCAAAGTTTTGGAGGACAGACGAGAGGAAGAAGTGGCAGAATACCACAGACAAAGTACTATACTCTTTTAGAGACTGGCAATGGCTTTTAAAAAAACCAATTCTGTCTTACGGAACTAAAAAAAAAGAGAACAAACTCCTCAGCTTTCTATGATAGCTTGTATTTATGGAATAATAAAAACCAACAAAGATATAAAACCATGAGAATTCTCACTGGGCAGGTAGAAGCATGTTATAAAAATATATTCTTGAAAGATAAAACTTATTCCAGGACTGGCCACATTAATATAAGGAAGTAGCTGATGTGAAGTGTTTACTGAACCCAGCAGCATTTAAAATTCACTGTGCAACTGAGTGAAGGAGACAGTCCAGATAATTTTACACTGAAGTTTCCTGATGCTACTCCTTCCTCAGTCATCTTACAGCCACACCAGCTGGCTCCAGAGCTTATGAGTTGGGTACAAGTAAAGCCTGTCTCTGTGAGCCCATTTGCTGCGAAGTCCCACAGACCCACTGGTAAAAGTCAGGAAGTGGTTCAACCCCTTTGGATACCTTCTAAACAAGCCCTGTCGTTAAAGGCAAGTAAGCGTTGCAAAAAGTAAGGAAATAGTGAGTTCACCTCCTTCTTCGGTTCCAGCTCCGTGGTGTGGCCAAAAGGATGTGCTTCTCCTCTCCACTTACTTCAAATGAAATTTATTCTCTGCTCATTTCACAACACCTAGAAATGAAAAAAGAAGATTTTCCTGAGATAGCCTTGGAAATATTAATTTAATGTAGTCCCTTTTCAGAAACTGGATTAGGAATTTTTGTAGTTCTGGTCCTGTAGAAAAGATCCTAAGTTTCAGATGGGAATATCAAAGGTACTTGCGAAGCAATGTTACTGCAATGCTTACTCAGGATCCTTAACCCTTCAAATTATAAAAAAAGACATGCGGTCATTAATAAACACCAGAGAGATGCCATGTTTACTTTCTCCTTGGTCAGCAAGCTGTAACAAATTGGAAAATGACACACTGCTTTATTGGAAAAGGTAACAGTGAAGTAGCTACTTTTATAATTTCTGTCTGGATAAAACACACTCTGTTTTGATTTCTGTGCTGGGAAGAAAAATAAAATCTAAATTACCTTTCTCATTCAAAGATACAGGAAAAAAGTTAGGTGTTTCTAAGAGGCACTACAACAGCAAAAAATCATACAGTATATGTGTCACTTCCAAGAAATAGAAACATTTGATTATTTCGAAGTAGCTGGACAGAGCTGGCAGTTGAACTCAATTATGATTCTATCAGGTGCCAGGTAATATATTCAATAGTATTTGAGAGAAGATGAAATATAGGAGTCTATGCAAATCATAAGAGATAGGAATCTTACTAAGTTGATAATGAGCTGCACCTTGCCTATGAATAGATCTTGCATTCCAGATAAAAAAATCTAAAGCATTGAAACTAAAGGATAAAATCAGCTTAACTGAATAATATAAAAATATTTTTGTTTCAAAACACACTAGGACTTAAAGCAGACAAACATAACATGGTATTATTCTCTTTGTAAAAGAAGGTAAATAATGACAAAGATGGTATCTTGCTCAACGCAATGTCTGCATTGCTTTCCATGTCCATCTGCAAGAGACCTATTTTCTCCACATTATTCAGCATATTCTTGGGAGAGATAATAATAAGGTTGTTTGAAATTTCTCCACAGGTTGCACAATGTACTACACGTGTAGTTTTTACTTAGGATTATCCAATGCAACTGCACTAGAAATTAAGAAAATATTAAACATACTCAGAAATGAAGCAGAAGAGTCAGTCCTTTAGGATGGTTGGTGCTTCCCTTTGCTTAATGCCAGCTAGGCCCCAACACACTGAGAAAAGCACTACAAAACAGTATTTTCTGCCAGGCCATGATGTAAATTACTGCTCTTAATTGTACTGGCATGGTGCTCGAGGGGAAAAACTAATTCTAAACTCAGAGAAAACAGAAGAAGGACTTTTAATTCTGCTCTAGTAAATAAGAGGGTTATCTTATAAATTAATGTTTCAAGCACATCAAGAAGCTTTCTGTCACTATTATTTTATAGAATGTTCTGTTGTCCATCTGAGTAATTTTGCTTCACGAGCTTCAACTTCTTTCCTTCAGGTACTATTCCAGTGCCAAACAAATCTTTGGACCTCATGGTGATCACTCTATTTTCTGTATCTTACCCCAAGATGACATAAACATTTTGTTTCACCTTCACAAGTTTATCTTTTCCTTTGGCCTTAAAGATGTCAAAGTCTATAAATCAGTTCTGCTCTTGCCATTATGACAAACAAGTCCTATTTATCCTTTTTGTGCTCCAAGTCCTGAATTTTTCCATTCACTAATGCTCTTATCCCTCCGTAAACACTCTTAACTCTTTTCAAAAATACATATTTCTGGAAGAAGGAAAATAAGTCTGTCTCTCTAACCCAGTTTCTTCAATAACTGAAGTTTGAAGTGGACATTCGTATCCAAAGTTACCAGAAATGAGCACTATGATGAAATACATTCCCAAGTCAGGACTTAAAGAAGTACAGTGCTGAAGACTTAGACCTGAATTTGATCCCTGTGAAATCACCACATAGCTTCACAGGACTCTACACTTTGCTATTTTTAAAAAATAGCAAATGATTAAGTAAACACTGCAAATAGGACTGCACACTGGGCGATAAAAGCAAAATTGTAGGTTGAAAGGAACTTTTGGAGATCATCTATTCCAGTCTCCTCCCCAAGGCATGGTTACCTTCTAAGTTTGGCTGGGTTGCTTTAGGGCCTTGTCCAGATGAGCTTTAAAAACCTCCAGGACTGGAGGTCCCTCTCTAATCAACTTGCCTCAGTGCTTAACCTTGCTGCCTATGAAAAATTGCCTCTTCGAATCCCATGGGAGTCTCCTTCGTTGCCACTTGTGGCCCCTGTCTCCTGCCCTGTTGCTGTGCACCTCCCAGGGGAGCCTGACTCTGAGTCCCTTACTGCTCCTGCAACCAGCTCCTTGTGGTGCCCTCTCTCATCTCCTGGCAATCCTCCAGAACCTCAGGTGCCTCCCACTCACCAAATCTACTGCATTTTGGAGTACTGCAAAAAGGGCACAGCTGTCCCACTGCAATGGAAGAGAAGAATCCCCTGCCCCAACCCTACTGCTGTACCTAGCCATCAGGAAGCCCTCCTTTCTGTAAGGACACATGGCTGCTTCACCAGTAATTCACTGCCCACCAGATCCCCAAGTCCTTTTCTGTGTGACTGTTGGCATCTGGGCTGCAGCACTGTGCTGAGTAATGCCAAATTAGTTCTGCAGGACTTCTGCAGAACTGTCTGTGTGAAAGGTATTTATACAGTTTTAAGAGAGATATTCCTGTCCTAAGAAATTTAAGCCTAAACTAGGTGAGACAAGTAGATGAGACAGGATGAAAAATAACTGTTCAAGAAGGGTAAGACATTTAAAAGGAGGCTAGTTAAAAGACTAGATCAGGATTCAGAGGGACCATGAAGACAAATGCAAATTCAGGCGCTTCTGAGTTCAAAGTGTGGGAGACAGATAATTGAGAGACTCAAATTCTGGAATGGGGGATGGACATAAAAAAAGCAATAGTATTAGAGGGTTACCTGACTGTAAGGCATAAGAATAGAAGAATGATTGAAAGCAAAATGAGATTATGTACAACCTTAGGCCTGCCGCTCATCTCTTCATTCAGTTATTTATTTTTTCACTTCCAAGACTCCAATTAGGTAACATCAAAGTTACTATAAGACACGTCAGGTCTTCAAAAGGAAAAGTAGTACTGCAGTCTATCTGTACTACCTGACAAAGAAGAGTTCAATAAACCTCTACTGCACTTGAACGATGAGGAGTGAGAGGTATAACCTTAAAATATAAGTGGTGGAAAGAAATAAGCATGTGCCTGAAAGGAAATCTCAAATTCATCATCCTAAGCTTTCAAAGACAAACTTTAAACAAAATGGAGGGAGATGAAAATACCTATTCATTTTGCTTGTGAGAAAAACCAATCTCTCATGCCTTTAGGCAGTAGAGAATTATGTGGTCTTTTGAACTGAAAAAGTGCAAACTGTAGCGGATCAGACTGAATAAATGTTAAGATACCACTTTCACAAGGCCCTTGGGAATCTACTCAATAACAATATTTTTGAGATTTCACACACAGGGATGGTGCATTTGTTATAGGTATTTACAGCTTGCAGAGTAACCAAACAAAAATGAAAGGATTTGTTTATGCAGTAAGGAACAGAGTCAAAGACAAAGGAAATATCTGCGTGGAAACACATAACACTTATGAAAAGACCTCCTTTTAAGGTAAACTGAAAAGAAAGAAAAACAAACAAAAAAACCCAACCTCAAAAGCACCCATAAAAAACCCCAGCACCAAACTGATAACTTTCAAATGGGCTATGCTAAAAGAAAGATTCATGTTTTTCAACCTAATATATTTAAAATGTTGAAAAGTTAGTCTGGTTAGTAGAGTTCTTTCCCTTAATTTATGCAAAGATTTGACATGCAGAATTTATTTAGTCCTCATAGCAAGAAGAATACTCCTTATCATAGAAAAGACAGATGCTAGCATTTAGATGAACAGTTTCCTATATCTGTAAAGAATATTCTAGTACAACTGTTACAGCTGTTGCAGATGGTACAAGAGTAGTATCCTCCATCCAAAAATGAGTTGTATACATCTGAAGACGATTTTTGAATAAGTCCTCACGTTAACTTTTTTGCAAAGACCTGTTTCCTGAAGACAAATTTTCGGTGCACTTTATTCAGGCTAGAATAATGGTGGCAGCTGTGCAGAAACCCCTTGGTCAGTATGATGGGAAGGTTAATGCCAACAGAAGCCATGTTCATTGCAGAAGTTCTTCCTGTGTTGTAGAGTAGAAGCATCAATAAAAGCTGAAGCCCTTGGCTGAGGGTCTCAATATATTTCAAGGTTGAAATCCACCTCGGTATGCCAAAATTAAGCAAAAGATACGTATAATTTTCTATATCTAGTATACTGCTTATAATATCATAAAAAGTATTTACAAACCCTGATTATTTGGTCTAAGCCTGTAATCCTCTTTAGGAGTGAGATATCTACTGCATAAATAGCTTCTTAAGGGTGAAAAAAAAATCAATTCATTATGTGGCAACCTGTAAAACGAACTACATCTTCTTGTGAAAAGAATAAGATAAGAAGGCATAAAGGAACTGACTCTAATTGACACCTTTCCTACAATGATCAGGAACAATACTTCAAAAGGAGCAAACCATATGTTTAGTCATGCCCTTCTTTTCTTATATCATATGCAAAAAAAAAAAAAAAAAAGGTTTCAATCTCTTTCTTAAATTACATACACTGACTTCTTTATTGAATTCTTTACTTCATGTCCTATCTCCTTTCCTTTCTGGCCTTTTAAACCAACTGCTAAAATTACTTAGTAGAATTGCACATCAGGTATACAACAGTTCCTAGCATTGGCATGAGATACATGGAGAGATAGGAGCTTAAAAGGCCAGTCATTATGTGCTGTCCATAAAAAAAAATTTCCTGCAGAAAATGTATGTTTACAGTTGTAGCAGGAGTGGGGCCAAAACTGATTTAAAATATCCATTTGAAGTTCTTTCTTTCTGCAATTATTCAAAGTCATCTTT
Source organism: Oxyruncus cristatus (assembly GCA_013399855.1). Classification (NCBI taxonomy): domain Eukaryota; kingdom Metazoa; phylum Chordata; class Aves; order Passeriformes; family Cotingidae; genus Oxyruncus; species Oxyruncus cristatus. The sequence continues at coordinate 371,401 of VXAY01001838.1, forward strand.
TTTCCAAATTTTCTTTAATGCCAGGTATATTGAGCACTCTACCAAAATGCAGCGAAGAACTCGGACCTTTAATGTAGCTAGAGCTAAAATAAAGTCAGAAGTGAAAATATAGAGTAGGCAGTAATGAAAAAGTCATGAAAAAAAATAATTAAAAACTATAAAGGCATAAAGGGAAAAATGGAGAGTTGGGAAGACAAAAAATTCATCAAGAATAACAACTGTCCCATCCTCAGATGCAATGGAGGTTCACACTTGCCTACCTGACTGGTAACTGGTGTTCAGCAACTCGGCAGGAACTCACATCTGAGTTAGCAGGTACTATAAAACTCTGCCTGGGAGTAGGTGAGCCTTACCTACCTACTGCTTCTATCAGCCAATAAATAATTGCTGTGTACTTATAAATTCAGTAAATTCCTTCTTGCAATTCTCTGTGGATGGTAAAAGATGTTCAAATAAAAATGACACAGTAGAGGAAGTGTCGGGGTTGAAGAAGTCACACCACAGCAATGGGAGACATGGAAGAATCATCTTTATGCGAAGCAAAGAGTTTGACAGAGACCATGCCCGAAGATCATCATCCACACTGAATTGGACTGTTTAATTATTATGTTATGATTACTTAATATTGTTAATGCATGTTAAAATTCTTTGTACCCCAGTTCGTAAATGTTTTTCCCTCAGAATAGTTTAAAGTTTATTCCTAATTTTTCATTGGCTAGATTTTGCTGCATTGCAGTAGATTCCTTATTTGGTTTGTAACCACCTCCTTGTTATCCTATCCCAACCCATTCTCTCCTAGTTTGGATCAAATCCCACCTACTCTTCACCTTATTTGTAAGACTCCTCCCCAGTTCTGGAACCTTCCCTACCTACCCTATAAAAACCCGAACCTCTGTTCCACCGCGGATTTGCCTGGAGGTTTCTGCACGAGCTGCATCTCGTTGCGCCTCCACTTCCGTGGGTCTGCCTTTTGCTTTTATTCCAACATCAATAAAGGGGGTTAGGGTAGCCTTCTCAAGAAGCTACAATTAACCCGAACCCACAAGGCGAGTCATAGCCTTCCCTGATAACGCGGTCGGCGTTANAAAAGTAACACCCTGCTTTTAAAAGTAAAATTACAGCTATGTGTTGCAAATAAGTATGTGCACACAGGTCCCAGTATGTGTAACTCATGCATTTAAATGAGCCACGTCCATGGGAACATTCTTGAGTTTTGCTCTGCAGGGGAGTCACAACACTCATTAAGATATACTAAGCTCCACAATGAATGGAGCGAGTGCTCATTATAATATAATGATCAAAATTATCTCACAGTGGTCCTGTGGAGTAAACCCATTGCATTCCAATGGTAAGCACGTAATACCTTTTTTTCTTAAAAACTATCAAACAAACAAAATTTTCCAAACAAACATAAATGGGGGCTTCTCCTGTCTTGGTTCAGAATTAATTACGTGCATGTTGACATGACATAGTATATTTGACCAAACACACTACCATAATGTAACAACATAGGTAAAACTGACTTCAGTAGCACAGTAGCCACTAACAGCTTTAGGAAATCACTCATCGTCTGACCTCTATACCCTCTGAAAGAGCTCAAGTTCCTTGGCCTTCAAGTCACAATGTAAGGCTACATAGTCAACAACAGTCTTCCTGCTGTCTCTCCTTATAGTTATATACAGAAAGTATTTATAAACCTCCTAAATAGGTTTCCACCTAAGAGGCTACTTTTCAAACATCTGCACAAAGGGACATCCCTCTGGTCATCTTTTCCATTCATCTGCCCCATTGCTAAAGAAAGATTATCAAAATAATGGTGCTCTATTTTTCTTTCCTCACATCCAGCCTATTGCTCTCCCCATTTTCACTGCTTTAGATCTGGAACTTGCCAAAACTTCATATAAAATAACATAGCACTCTAATCCAGGAGAAAATTAACCCAATTAAAAAAAAAAAAAAAAACAAAAAAAAACCCACAAGTCCTACAGAAGAACAGTGACTTGTTGGCTGAATAATCTTGCATACATTCTTCATAGGTTCCTCTATGTTCTCTGAAGCTTGATTCTCTAGTAACACATATCCATGTACTACCTCCTTCTTAACAAATCAAGAGGTCTCCGACATTACATTTTTCCCTGATAGTGTAAACATGTTTGGTAGTAGAATGATGCATTTGTTTGAATGGGATCTGAGAAACACAAAGGCCTCCTACAAGACAATATTCATGTAACAAGATCACTCCCCCTAAGCTCTAGCGCCCAATTTATAGCACAAAAGTGACATGCACCATCAGGCCAATGCATTTACGTCCCAGGGCAGGCTCAGGACTGAACCACGGAATTCCACCAGCACTGTGGACACACTCTCTATATAAAAGCCATGTGTAGTCTGCATGCCCATAACATGTCTGGTCAACACCTAGGATGAGGTATCTGCTGCTTGAAGGGACTTGTGGCAGCAGGTCACATCATCTGCTCCAGGAACAGTAACTACCCCCCCACCATGCTGCTGCATGAGACAACTCCAGTGCACTCACTGTGTTAATGCGCTGTGAACCTTATACCTAGGATAGCTGTCCTGAGAATACACAGAATAACAAACAAATCCAGTTTAGGAAACACTAGACTTGAATGAATTGTTACTGTGAATACGCTGGCAGTCTTTACCTGACACTGAAAGAAGCTCAACCAGCTAGAAAGGTAGAGCACCACTTGAAAACATGTTAGCTTGCTGATTGCCTTGCCATTTTCCAAAAACACTTAGAAGGGTTTCTAGTAAAAAGCTACACTGGATTTCAAAGTGTTAGTTGTGCATTCATTGAAAATTAATAAGAATGAATGTTACACTTCTTCAGCAGTTTTCTAAAAGAAGCCTTAGATGGTTCATAACTTAAAAAAAACCCCACAAACCAAAACAAAACCCAAACTTAACATACAATGCGAAATGAACTGATTATTTTATACCTTCTCCCATGCAAATACAAAAATATTTAAGATATTTCTAGGTTGAATAAGCAAGATAATAACTCTGAGCTCAAATTCCCTAATATAAATGCAAGAATTCACGCTTTAATGAACAGCAAATATATAAGAAATGTTCTTCATCAGGAAAGTGTGTGGAAATTGCATGTAATAAATGATATGTAGCTTTCTTCTTTTTTTTTATTACTCCAGTAAGAAGGTTTAATATTTATTGAGAGACCAAATGTAAAACATAAAAGAAATAGTGATTGAGGACTGTAATCCAGACACAAATTAGTTTCCTTTTTATTTTTAAATATTGGCAGTTCCATGAGCAGTTAATAGCTGCCGTACTACAGTGCTGTTCATATGCCCTAGTTTTATTTCACCTCTCCTGAAAGCCAAGGTTTTACACTTAGAAGAGTCAGCAGTTCCCAGGTGCTAATACAATATATCAGTGTTAAAAATACCTTCTAACAGTCAAATGAAATCTTTCTCACTATTGAACAAACTAAAGGAGCTACCTCCTTTTTAGCAACTACTTTTTCCTTCAAATATGCACACATGCATATGCACTCCAACATCCTCAAAATTAATAAAACACTATTGTCCAGCCCCCATTGCTAAACTATTAAATTTTTACTAATTATAGGAAGGTTCTCTACTGAAGGAGCACTGGTACTTCACAAATAGTACAGGATTCACTGAGACAGATTCTCAAACCTGGCTCTGAATAACTCAAATGCTTGCCCTACAACTCTAGAGTTTGTCTCCATATTGCTATTTTTTTTATTTATTCTATCAATTTTTATACCATTAACAACAGAACAAGACTGAAAGTTCAACCAAATACAAGACTGAGAAATTTCATCCCACTCCAATTTGAAATGTCAACTTAAGCCTCATTCTAACAACTGCCCAATACAGAAATGTTGTTAACAAGTAAAAGACAGAACAAAAGTATTTCTCCTGTACAAGGTATAATTATTGAAAATGAAAGACATTTCATAGCCTCTTGAAAAAAAAAGATTTTCATTCACAGCTTTTCCAGCACCCAACAAGAGAGAGATGTGAAATAAACAGAATTCAAATCCAAATTTATAACTTTTGTATGACAATATATTACTCATTTGGTAAAGCTGACTGATCATAAAATTAAAATAAATATTTAAAATAATTATGGAAATGCACATTCCCATCTGTTAACATAATCAGACTTGTGTCAAAGAATAGCTCAGTCTAATGTCACACAATGTGACCAGTAATTCTTTCATGCTTTTAACAGTACCAAGCATTATATTTATTTTTTTAAAGTTGACATTCGTTTCTTCGTACCTTCTCAAAGAATGTGTGTGTACATGTGTAACCATATATACATCCAAAACTGTGGCTGTAAGGGCTCAATGCCAATAAATTATGAAACAATATAGTCACTGTATGATGACACCCTGAAACAGGCTGCCCAGAGAAATTGTGGATGTCCTGTCCCTGGTAGTGTTCAAATCTTAAGGCTTTGTGAGCAACATGCTCTGGTGAAAGATGCCTATGCCTATGGCAGGGCAGAAGGTGTTGGATTAGATGATCTTTAAACGTCCTTTTCTACCCAAACCATCCCATGAGTCTATGATATATCTAGAAATACCAAAACTGGGAGTCAACCAAATACAAAGTTAGTTGTTTTCAACAGGCATAGTGTCCACATGATGGGCAGTATCTAGACAACCTACACTTAAGCATGTACTTCAATATCAGTAGCAGGGAGAGGCAGGTTTCTCCAAAGAACGGTTCAAAACAATCAAAGTGCAAGACCCCCCAAGTGCATTAAAAGCCTGAAGATGCCTGATTTGCAATGACTGGTCCACTGTCCTCATGTGACAGAGGACCTGAATGAGGACTGCAGTCCCCACTTCCATATCCAACACACTGTCTTAAGGAAAAGCCTGATAGACCTACTGCCTCACTCCGACCAACTGTTAAGTCAAGACAATGCAACTGACGCCTCCTGTAAAGTAATCTCAGGGTTCAATATTATAGGCTGCAGTATCACAAAGACAAAAAAATCTCACAGATCGCTACAGGCTTATGGTAGAAATGCAGCTAGTGCCTTAGCTAGCTTGGGTATTTTTACACCACACTTCACAAACGGCCTTTAAAATTTGTCCATGTAAGCACTTGATAAATTATATTGAAACCTAGGTAAGGTGAAGGGAGAATGGAAAAATATGTCTGTGACCTAAATACATACCCCTTTGCAAGAATGTCTGCTTAAAAGCAGAAAGCAATGTCATAAGGACTGGGGAGTAAAGTTTATAATTGTAAAATAATGCTTTGTCTTTTCTATGATAACAAACCCAGCCTTAATTCTACTCAGGTTTAAACCAATTCCACAAAAATATAAATTACAATTACCATTAAGCAAAATCATGTTTCTTGTAGGCCTCAAACATCTGCTAAATGTGCTTTCGTTATATAAGAATTGCAGATGTGCAAACATTACCAAGTTGCTTATCAGTAACTTATAGAGTTACACGACTGTGTTCTTCTGGTTCTGTTCAAAGAACAAATACACGATTTAAAAAAAAAATAAATAAAAACCCAAACAAACAAACAAGCA
>VXAY01001838.1:380616-448036 GCA_013399855.1 Oxyruncus cristatus
CCTCGCCTCCCCGACCGCCCCCGTCCTTCTCCCCTCCCCGCCCTGTTTTCCCGTTCTCCAGCACTTCGGGGCCGCACGCAGCCTCCTGCGCGCAATGGCAGACCCCGGCCAGCCCCGGCACTCGGACAGATGCACGATCCATCCATCCATCCATCCATCCATCCAACCAACCAACCATCCATCCATCCGTCCGTCCGTCCATTCATCCTCCCATCTATCCTCCCCTACCGATATAACCGCTGTGTTCGGGCACAGGAACATCTTTGTCCGGCAACTGCGCGGCGGCTGCGAAAACTCCCCTTTCGTGCTTGAGCTGCAGAAGAAGGACGGCTCCGGCTTGGTGACAGCGAGCCCCTAAATTCGGTGCCGGGAAGGGGGGCCGGGGGCCGGGAGGGCTGCGCTGCCGAGCGGGCGAGAGTGCAGGGAAGGAGCGAACCACCGAAAGCGGGCAGTACGGCACTGCTGTGGCAAGCCGGCGATAAATTTTCCTATTTCTGTGCAAAGTCGTCACAGCCTGCTAAACATTCCACTGCCTGCTCGTTCATCAGCCGTCCACATGGTCCGGCCGTGGCTGTAAGATTCAGATTGAATGGTACCCTTTAATGCCTCCTTTCAATGCTGATGGGGCACAGAAGGAAATTGGCACGCCGACCTCTTCCGGATCAGCCCCACTCCTTTAAAGATTTCCTGCCCTCTAACACCCCTATATTCATATTACTACACCATTGGTAAGTTGGTGGCTAATTTGTGCCCTTCCAGGCTGGTCTGGATCAAGGCAAGCTGGCTGATGCAAAAGTCATTCAAAATCTGGACCTTGTGTAACATTATTCTGAACACACCTTATTCGGAATTAAGACTAATGGCATTCTCCTGATTCAGGGTTTGAGCAATGGGGCAATCGTGTCACTCTGCTTATCCAACCTGCTAAGGCAGTGTATTAAAAATGCAATTAACATGTAAGTGAAAGCCCTGGCACATACCCTACTGGTGCAAAGGAACCTTGCTTCCAGCCAGCAGAATGTGGAGTAAACCATGAAACCAGAGCATGTGTAAGTCCCAAAGCTCTGGAAGGAAATGGCAGGATGGAAGAAAAGAAAGCTCCTGCTCTTTTTTTTTTTTTTTTTTCTTTTTTTTTTTTTTGTAGTTAAGGTCAGAAGCAGCATCTGAAGTATAAACGATAGGTACCCTGTGTACAAATGATCTAGATTTGAAAAGGAAAGCTGAAAAGAGTAATTCTACAATTTAACGTAACCGGGAGGGAAGCTGTTACACCAGATTGGACGGAAAGAACAACGCTGCTCACTGAGATGACTGGATTTTGAGAACTTTTCAAACAAATTGCTCTGAGCTGCTCAGCAATATGCATTAAAAATGATTTCTCTAGCAGGGTAGGGGACTGAAGGCAAAAGCAGCTACTTGTTTGAATTTGGGGATTGTAAGCTCTTGAAGGGAATGAAATAGAAGCTGTTTCAATTTGCTATTTATACGTCCTCTGGCTTGCAACTGCAGCACATATGAATCAATGCTTTAATACACAGTCTTGTAATGTTCTCTCTCATGCAACTTCTGTTAGGTTGTGCAAAGCTCCAGATTCAGATCTTATAATCCGGGGGATGGGCTGCTTTTATCCAGATGCTTTCATTATTTTACTGCACTATGGCAGAAGTAAATTTCAAATCTCCCTGTCAGGGAGATGGTTACATTAGTAATGTGAAGGGGAGAAAAAGGAGGGGAAAAAAGGAATGAAAAGACACACCTTCCCTTTAATTCTCTTAGAGTCCAGACAATTTCACATGAAAAAGAATCATGTCAAACCATCCTCCAAAGATTCCCTTGTCAGTGCATGAAGTAAAAGAGAGAAAATATAGGGTTGACTTTCAGCCTACCTACCATTAGATGAAATGGTGCTGAGGTGTAATAACCCAAGGATACAGACGAAAACATGTTTTATTTTAAGGTCTCTTCTCAGTAATTTATGAATATTCACCAGATAGAGCATAAGTCATCAACTCATTTGTTTCTGCAATAAGAAATATGACAAGTAGAGGGAAGTCTTGATGCTCCAGAAAAGCATTTAAAAAGTGGAAATCTACAGTTCTTTCTTCTTATGTATGTATACATATATATATATATATAAATAAATACATGCCTATACATTTGTATTGACATATTTCAGAGACTTCTCACAGGCTAGACTAAAGAATATCCATGTAAAGAGATTATAACCGGTATTGCAGGCTAATTTGATATACAATGATGAAAGATTTTCTTAAGAATTCAAAATGATGCCATTTCAAGGAAAAAGCTGACAGTTTGAAAACATTAGCCTCAATGAACTCTGACATTTCTTTTAAGCCTACATTTTAAGACTAAATACTGAGATTTGTTGTTACTGATGTTAGGTCGATCCTTTCATCAGTTTGAATGCTAAAAGAATCTGAATTTGTCATGGGGACATAAAGACTCATGAAAAGAACCTCAAAATAAAGTTACTGTCTGGGACTGCAGCAGTATGGCCAAAGGAATTCCAGGGAAATTTGGATATAACCCTTTGTGTGCATAGGTATTACCTTGTGAATCCATCAGACTTACACAATTCTAGCAGTGTATCAAAATGCAGAACTTTGCCGATCGCATTCAGTAAGTCCCCTTCCTAGACTTGAGAGCTTGTGACAACTATTAGAGGAGCAATAAAAAAGAAGAGGCTCTTTTTGTACCTTCTGACTTGCGGACTTGCTGTATGTTTAAGAGCAGTACTGAAAAGGTAGAGTAGCTATGAAGGAGCATAAACAGCTGTACCAAAAAGAAACTAGTTTCTACAGATTAAAAAAAAAAAAAAATTATTCTGTTTCAGTTAATAATTTGAAGAATTTGCCCACAAAACCAGTCTCTCTTTGTTGGTGCTTAATATGCTAAACATGTATTGATTGTCTTGCGGGTAACTGCTAGAGAACTAATCATCCAGCTAACATTCAACCTGCTATAAAAAGAGTAAGTGGTTCATTAATACATAACATAATGAAGATTCCAGGTCATGTATAGATTACAAAGTTCCTGTACCCAAGATAGATACATTAGGAATGGCCAAGATCATAGTGGGATAAGGATGTTGCCAAGTTCAAGTCCAACTCTTCCTTGTTCTTAGACACGTGTACTCTAATAGCTGCAGTCGAAGAAAATTAGCGCAGTTATTGCCAAGAACCTCTGCTCACACACTGAGAGAAATCATACTGGGAATTTTCATGCTCTTATTCAAAAGCACCAGGGAACAACATAGTTACCCCCACTGCCAGCAACAAATTTCCAGTCTTACAAACAAATTACAAGCTACTTTCCTTTTTCCTAGATTGAAAGGGTAAAAACAAAGGATTCTACCATTGCCTGCCACCAATTTTACATTCACAAATCATTATTTTTGTTCTCAGCTGCAGTGCATAACAACCAGTCCCAGCAATATGTCTGAGAACATTGACACTCCCTCCAATCTCTGTTCCTTCTCTTTTTAGATAAGCACTTTTTATTTGCAGTTGTTAGTAAATATTCTTACTACTACCACTACATGCAGAAATGAATTTTCCTAAAATTTTGTATGTGATCCACTAACGACAGTTATTTAGAAACTATAATCTAAAAATATATATCAATAATTGGAATTAACAATTTTACTAAAAGAAGTAAAACGTAAAGTATTAAAATATGCAAAAAAAATTTTGAAATCAGATGCATTCACAATACTGTTGCATTTCTACCTTTGGATTTCTAATAGAAAATCATAGCAAAGTAGATCACAGCAGTCAAATTTTATGTTTTCTGATACAAAATGGGGGAACAGAAATTTTTAACGGTTCTAGTGGATGAACGCACAACTGAGCCATCTTCATGTTCCTAATGAAGACTCTCAGGAGGGTCCCCAGATAATAACTCAACTGTATTTTCTTATTTATTTATTTTCTTTTAAATTTGGCAATTGGCAGAAATATTCAGAGGGAATAGATTTAAGACAATTCGTTTTGCATGTGGTCTCTCTGAATATTCTGTAAGGCATACATTTATTCTAAAAAATTAAAATGGTCTATTAGAAAAAGTAAATTTTTAATATAGATTAGCAAATTCTACACAATACTATTTGCAGAGGGAATGGCATTGCTGATACTGCTTTGGCTCCTTCTACACTAAGCATCACTGGAGTATTTTCTAATAAAACAACAACAGCTGTTCCTAGATATATGATGCCAATAACAGTTGCCAGTCACAGAAAACTTGTGATAATATAGTCACTTGCCTTTAGTATTGTGTGAAATGGCAGGTAAAATATACTGACAGGACTTGAAGAAAACAACATAATACCTGGCATTTTGCTACCTGTTACCATAAAACTGAGCTAATCAGTCCTTCTCTGAATGCAGGAAAGCACAGAAAAAAATATAAAGGGCCAAAAAAGAATAGCATGGTGTGTCACTCTCTCAGTCTCTGCCTCACAACTGCAAGGGAAAAACAAGAAAGAACACTCAGATGAAGGCAATGAAGTGATTGGCTCAGACATTTAGTAGATCTTTCTGCCTATCCTTTGGAATTTCACACTAGCATATATAATACACATCATTCAATCAAGAAACTTGCTTAATTGGGATGTTTCCTAGGAAACTAATATAACTGTAACTGTAGATCATGCCCAGTGACCAATATAAAATGGGATGCTTCCTGGTAACTGTATAATGTTTACGTTTAAAAGGTGGTATTTTTGTAAGTTTACCTCTGGTAATAAAATATTCTGATGTTCGTGAAACTAGTGTAGGCAAAACTAAACTTTTTTTTTCCATTCGCAGGCTGCTATTAAGTCCTTGTCACAGTTCTCTCTGGATTGTTGCAAATGGTTATTTAGATATTCTATATTTATATAAAACATCAGATACAAATATGTCCTATTTTAAATTATAAGTATTATATTTGGTGGAGTTTGACTCTTACAGCTTGTAGTGAGATACAGACTTCTTTCCCACTGTGATAGGAGCTTTAATAAATTTTTGGTTAGAGTTAGGAAAACACTAACAATCAAAGGCTCCTGGGACATTATAAAGACAGATTTTTGTAATATCATTCTAAAGGACATTATTTCTGGGGCATATTATGTACCTTTTATCTTTACTAAGATAAATAAATTCCCTCTCCTTAACTCAGCATTTAGGAGGCTAACAGGAGATCAAAAAAAAAGAGAAATATAAAATGTTACAAGACGATGACGAGACTTTTATTGAAGTGAGAATATCCTTTCCATTGAAACCATAATGCTGAAGCATCTTGAAGGTATGTTAAGGAAAAACAGGGTAATTTTTGATATAGAATCTTCACTGAAGCTTAGCAGTCCTCCATGCTATACTGTATCCTACACTCCCTGTATGTTGTTCCAGCTATTCTTTTTTTAGTACTTCTTGCCAACATGAGGGTAACACAGATATTGTTTTGCTCCTTCCAAAAAGGTACAGGGCCAACAACATGTTTAAATATAGCAATATGTGTTCATAGTTTCATGCCCTGTTAGTGGGCAGCACTGAGAAGAGTCTGGTTTCCTCTTCTTTACCCCCACCGCTTCATCAGGTGTTTTTACATTATGGTAAGACCTCCCCAGAGCTTTCTCCTCTCCAGGCCAAACAGGGCCAGCTCTCTGCTTCGCTTGATATGGTGTTTGTTGCGATTCATTAATGATGTACATGACTGTTTTCTGGACTTGCTCTAGTACACGCTCATTTGTCTTGTACTGGGGAGCTGAGAACTGCACTCAGCACTCCAGATGAGTCTCACTAGGACTGAGGCAATGGACAACCTCCCTTAACCTGCTGATGATGCTCTTCTAATGTAACCCAGGATACTGTTGGCCATCTTTGTGTCAATGGTACAAATTTACACTATATTTGTAGTAGTCATATTTTATAATTATATTGAGCACTAACGTAGAACCAAAGCTGAATTTTGAAAATTACTGAACCATTTAGTAGAGCTCTTAATTGTTGAATTGCCTTATACCTTGTGGGACAACTGTGTTTAGTACAGGGTTGTAGTATCAGTTAATGTCTAATTCTGGTGCTTCTATTAACTCGATAATTTAGTTTCTAATTAGAACAGGAAAAAAGAATAAACTGAGTAGATATATGAAAGAGGAAGAACCTGAGAGGAAGTGAAACAAAAGGTAAACTTCTTGATCACTTCCAAATTCTGAAAGCTGGACAGCACTTTCATTTAGAAACGTCAAATGAGGAAAAAAAGGTTCAAAAACATATAAGCACAGTCAGCAGGGTCACTCTTAATGCACTGCAGTTGGTAGGGAATCTCTCCTGTAAAGGCTAACGTGTAGGCACAGCATCCTTCCTCTTCAGCAGTGCCTGGCCTTGTGTGTGCATGCCCTCCTCCATTGTGCTCATCACAATGAGATAAAATCATAAGATTTTATTGAAGGTTCTAACATTCCACTGGAGAAAAACCTCTGGTTTCACCAAGGCAAAAGGCCCTCCCTGCTGCCCCTCTGTTACACTCCTCTAGCTAAGCAATAAGACAACTCAAGAAATGGAAATGAAAGTCTTCATCTATTTCTTTTTACTTCAAGAAACACCACAGTTCCACCAGCCAACTACATCTCCCATGTAGGTAATGTCATGACTGTCATTTATTTAGCTCTTTTTAAAAGCACCACCTACTGGAATGCTTTTCAGGATGTGCTTTTCTTTTGCCATTTAATTATTACTGCTCACTACAACTAGTTAGAATTAAGAAAAATTAAGTTTATGAGTAGTGTGATATGTTTAATAGGCCAAATAAGCAATAAGAAATAACCTCACATTAGATGGTGACAAACAATGAAGCAGAGACATATGTTTGTTCTGTTCCCCAAGCATAAATAGAACACAGTTTCCCTGATGAATAAATTTACTTTCATTTTAATTAAAACAGAGCATTTAGTTACATTTCCTCTGTTCTGTCAAAGAATTAAATAGATAAATGGCTAGCAGGGGAAAAAATGACAACATTTTCTTTAGTGCCCCAATTGTACGCATAATCGATTACTACCCATCTGTTCACTAAAGGTATAGGAAAGACACATCATATAAAGCCTTATTCCCTTAAAAAGGCTTGCTAAAGTACTTTGTTTTTTGATCCCATATCTTCCAAATTAAAGAAGTTTTTCACAAAGTAGAATCTGCCAGTTCTCTTTTGGTATAACATTAGATGAACTGTTGTTACTCTTTTACTCTTCTGATTCTTTCTGCCATTAAATCAAAACTTCTGAAGAGTGGCTCCCCCTGAGGAAATTATTGCAATGGCAATTCTATAGATTCTAGCCAAGAAGGAACAATTAAATAACAGTCATGTGCAAGACAAGACAAAAGACTCCACTCACTTTCTCTGGTAATAAGCCTAAAAATTGAGCTTTGATTGATGCATATAGTCCAGTAAGTTATTAAATTTCGTGTAAGAAACTGAAGAAATGAATTATCAGCCACTTCTCTTTGTAATGTTTTTTTCCTAATGGTTAATGACTCCTGTATTTGGTAACTTAATTTACTGGCTTTCAGTAGTTTTTAAGGAATTCTGTTCCATCTAATAGTAAATGTTCCATTCTTTCAGGCATGTTAGAGGTATGTAGGTAAACTGGAGAAATACAAAATGGGACAGGATGCATCCAGCAGTGTTAAGTGGAGTGACTGTCATAACTGGGGAGATACTTTCTGCTGTAGAATCGTAGAGTGGATTGGGTCGGAAGGGATCTTTAAAGGTCATCTAGTTCCAACTCCACTGCCATGGGTAAGAATACCTTCTACTAGATCAGGTTTCCAACCTGGAATTGAGCACTTTCAGGCAGTGGGCATGCAGTGGACAACCTGTACCAGTGCCTCACCACCCTTGCAGTGACAAATTTAATCTAAAACTACCCTCTTTCAGCTTCAAATCATTTCCCCCTGTCCTATTACTTCATACCCTTGTCATAACTTGTGTTGTGACCTTTAGATACTGTAAGGTCACAATAAAGTCTCCCCAGAGCCTCCTCTTCTCCAGGCTTAACAACCCCAACTCTCTCAGGCTTTTTTCACAGGGGAAGTGCTTCAGCCCTTTGATCATCTATATCACCCTCCCCTGAACTCACTCCAGCAGGTCCATGTCCTCCTTATGTTGGGGACCCCAGAGCTGGATGAAGTAGTCCAGACATGATCTCAGAAGAGCAGAGTAGAGGGAGAGAATCACCTTCCTCAACCTGCTTGACGTGCTTCTTTTGATGCAGTTCAGGATAGAGTTGACTGACTGGGCTGCAGGTGTGCATTGTTATCTATTAAACAAGCAGAGTAATTCCCCAGCAACTGTAAAATGGCAAATCATGTCCATCTTCCAAAAATGGTAAGAAGGAAGATCCACAGAATCACAACACCGGCCAGCCTTACTTGAATCCCTACCAAATTTATAGGGAAAATCCTAGAAAGCCTTTCCAGCCTCGTGGAGAGCAACCTGACTTGAATAGCAAGTATGGATTTATCAAGAGAAAATGTTGCCCAATCAGCTTGTCTTCTCTGATGAAACAACTGAATATAGACCAACACAGCAGTGGAAATAACTTTTCTTGACCTTAGTAAGGCTTTTGACACATTCTTTCAACAGTATCCTCATAGCCAAACTAAGGGCTTATGGGTTGGATGGAACATAAGGTAGTAAAAGTCTGTCTGGACTATAAGACTCTAAAAACCATGTTTCTCATGAGTGGTCTAGATAGTATTTAGCATCTTTGTCAACTACATGAACAGTAGGACAGTATGCAAGATGACAGATGAAACCACATTAGAGGAAGTAGTTAATGCACTGTCGGGATGGGATGACATTCAAAGGAATTCCAACAAGCTGAGGCGTGGCCACTGAGGTGGTTTGGATGCTGAAAGATTAGAGAGACTGCATGAGACTTGTGCCTGTTTTACCTGGAGAAGAGAAAGAAGACACAGCAGAGATCTAATAACAGTGTGCCAGTACCAGAAACGAAGCAGTAGCAGAGACAGAGCCAGGCTCTACTGGGAGGCATACAGTAACAGAATGGGACAGTGGTCACAAGCGGCAGTAAAGGACACTGCCATTAGACACAAGGAGGTGGCTTTTCCCAGGGAGTGGGGTTAAGCACTTGGACAGATTGCTCAGAGATATACTATCGTATGACTTCCAAAAGATTTCAAGATTTTTAAAACTTAACTGGCCAAAGTCCTAAGCAATTCAACTTAATTTTAAGACATGCCTTGAGGAGGTCTTTCAATCTATTTTTTTTTCAACCTGCAAAACTAAGGTAGATATCTTAAAAACAGACTAGTCCTTTTTTCTTCCCTATATTAGGAATAATAAAAATATTTTCCAAGTTAGTCAGCTACAATAGCTCAGCATGCCAGAGTCACACAATGAACCAGCCAGAATCATTTCTCATGTGGTACAAAATTCTATTTTCAGTTGTCTGTGCTAAAGACCATCAAGTCAAATTCTTATCTTTATAGGATCAGCAATGAGAAAAAGAAAAAAAAATATCAGAAACTTGCAGTTATTACTAAAAGAGCTAGACTTAGCTATATGGATGCAAAGAACAGACTATGCAATAAGAAAAGTACTGGGTTTACAATATTTAGTGTAGCAGAAAAGCATGATCTAAACTCGTAACACTATTTAAAATTATGATTGATAAGGAAGAATTAACCATTTAATCTTTAAAAAAAATTAAAATAGAAACATTTAGCAACGAGTTTTTCAAAGCTGAAGTTTATTTATTATTTCCTTACAGTCCTTTTTAATATAAGACTATCACTGATCCTTACTCATTCTTCCAAATGCTTTGATAAAAGTGGAAATTTGTTGTTGTAAATGAAAACTCAGTGTATAGTATGCAAAAATTTATGCCTACAGGATTTCTCTGTTTGTAACACTTGCAGCATGTGGACTGTTGTATTTCGTATGTTTTAAGGTTATACTATTTAATATTAATTTCATTTAATATTAATTTGATTTTGACCTTACTTGCATGCTACATTGTACCATATCTAAAAATATTTTTATGAGTGGAATTTAATGGAATCAGTACATCACCATAACCTAAATGAATAGGCAGAAATCAATTTCCAGCATTGTTCTTTTTTTTGTCCCAATGCAATATCAGTATTAATAAACAGACATTATTAAATTCCAACATGGACATTATTAAATTTAGGATTTTATTTCCATGGCCAAGACCTAAGTCCTTTAATATGCCTTTTAGATAATAATGTATTTTCTAATTTCATTACCTCTGCTGTAGTGCATGTTTTTTAAGCCTATCTATTGTAAAAGGTTCATAAGTATCATCGAAGTTGGAAGATAAATCACTCTTTATCTAATGTTAGTTATTAACATGCTTCTGTTACTTTTATGGAAACATAAGTCCAAAGAGCCTGTTACAGAACATGCATTTTCAAAACTAGTTAGGGGGCAGCTCAGACTTTACTGTATGGAAAGATCAGAATTTCTCTAAAGTCTTTATACTGCTAAGGGGAAGGAAGAAGAATCAAGAAACAGAAACACTGCTTGAGAGCAGCTACCTTTTAAGGCTGTCCAAAGCCCTTCCCAAGCCTAGAGGGGGAAGCCAGATGATGTGCAAAGTGTGGCACCCAGCTGTACTGATGTGATCCCAAGGGGCACTGCAAGCCTGAGGGCAGCAGGGTAGGCAGGAATCAAATTGCAAGCATTGCATGCATCATACCAGCCACCACAAGCTAACCCAGGAGCAGACACTCACAAGGGAAAGACACTTTAATACCTTTAGCCCATGTGGAAAGCTTATACTTGAATGACAATAGTTAATACACAGAAGTTTTCTTCTGCTTTTTTTTTCTCTGTTTTTTTAACCTGGTCACACTTCTACCTCCCATGAGTAGGGTTTGCTCCAGCATTCGTTTGTTAATAAAGACTTAAAAAACTCTTGCTGGGTTAGATTTACTTAGTGAGTTCAGCACTACAACAGGACAGGGAAACATGCAGCCCTTGGCCTCTTCGAAGGGTGAATAGCTCTGGAGGGGTGAATACAACAGAAGGCAAAGCCATCTGGCTTTCAGACCAGCGAAGGACAGCTTCAGAGCTGACAGGTACTTTAGCTTTAAACTGCTGATAGTACTAAGAAGCATTCATATAAATGGATGAATTTCAGAGTACTGAAAAAGTCTACAGTCAGCTTAAAAAGCCTTGGCAGAACTTCAACAGGAGTTAGGAAAGGGATTGTGAACATTTTTTTTTGCAAAAAAAATGTCTCATTTCTTTCACTACACTCTTTTCTCAAACAAAAACAGTGATATATAATGTAAAAACTTTGTAGATAAAACCAAACAATAGTACCTGATACAGATAAGACAACTACTTTGTTACTGAAGTTGCCATTATTTAAACATGTAGAGCATCTTAAATGCAACTAAAGCAGAGTAATAACTGCATAATCACACACAGATGGGAAAATCTACAAATAAAAAAAAAATTGAATAGTTTTAAAAAATACATTTTTTCAACAAAAAATCACACTAATACCTGAAAAAAGATTTCCATCATAGCTATACTCAACACAAATGTTAATTGTATTCTGCAATGAAAAGAAAGCCAATCATCTGTATATTGAAATTGGTTCTGATTTTGAATTTACAATCTCTTTATCTATCTTCTATTTTTAGTGTTCTATTGATATGTTTTCAATGTCACATGGTGTATCAAAATAAATATCCCATGTCTTCACTGCCTATGCAATCTTGTAAGTTGTCTAAAAAATTTATAGACTAGACCAAACTATGAAAAACCTTAGTAAGAAACAATGTTTATTGATGAATAATATGTCAAAATTTAGGACTGTTGAACTGATGACTCATGTCAGTCTACTGTGATTAAAAATTGTTTATTGACTTGTGAAATAGATAGAATTTCATAATGTCAAGGAAATACCAAGAAGCAGGCGTGACTGATTATTTTTAGAAATTCAAATCTCATTAATACCTCAGAGATACCACCATTTTTGTGCACATTGAAGTTACATCCCATGTGGTTCTTAGGTAAACCCAAAACATTTCTTGAAAGACATTTCTGGCTTACCTTAAGGTAGGTAAAATGTCTTTTCAACATGTTGCAGGTATCAGTGTTTTAAGCACTAGTGTATCTTTTCAGCTAACACATTTTCTGTGAAGACTAGCATGTTGAATTAATGTTTTGAGTGAGAGGCTCTAGAGTCAAAACATATCAAAATGCTTATCATTGACAACGTTTTAAAGAACAAAACTGGGATGATTACATAGATTACACTCTTGGCTTGCCTGATAAGTCAGATAGAACTGCCAATAGAATAGAGTTTAGTCAGTGTCAAAGATGACATCCTCAAAATCGAAGAAGCTCTCCCCTATGTTTCATAGCTGCTGGATGCATGATCATCAACATATACACTTCTGCTCTTTCTTACTGAGACTGTCATCAGATAAACTCTGAAATCAGTTTATTTCTTTCCTTCAATTAAGAAAGCGGGCAAAACACATTATAAAACACCAAATTATGGAATTATTATTTCTACAGTATCTGCAGCTGTGTTATGACCCTTTCCTTCTTTGCCCCTTCTCTACCCTTTCGTTTATCAGAGTATCAGAGTGTAGGAAAATGACTGGGGGCAAAATTAGAGAAAACTGTGAAATTATAGTCATACTCTAACAGAAGTTATATCTACAGAGATCACAGGGTGAAATGCATTTGCTACACCTGTATGGGATGTGGTCAGCATGCCTGACTTCCCATACAAAATGGAGGGTGGAGTGGAAACACCACAGCCAGGCTCTGCTGGACTCCTTTCAAGGGAGGGAACTCGGTGGTACTTTGTAGCTGGTAAGCCACCTACCAGCTGTCAACCAACAGAGAAAAAAAAAATATCTTGCGGTTGGACCAGCAATGAAGGTGAGATCACAGATGTAATACTGATGTACACCTCCATCCTGAAGGTTATGCAATGCTGACACACACCTCCATCCTTAAACTACTTGCCTCCAAGGTACAACCACCCCTGAGGGAGCATGCCTTCTCTATTTTATTGACTATATATTGGAATTTTACACCAATCAGTGACAAGGGTATGCTTGACTAGAGTACTCAAGCTCCACATAAATATAAAAAAATAGTATAAAAGTAAGTTAAGAATGGAAAGAAGTTAGGGAAGACTCCATAGTACCTCCTGGGATCAGTCGATGGGCTGAACCTGTCTTCTTCCCCATAAGGACTCCTCTTGGGTGAGAACCACGTTCTTACGCACACTAAACGATTATCTTGAGCTAGCTTTTGTCAAGGATGAGAGCTTCTTAGTATATTGCTTTGAATCATTTTTGCAGTCAAATACTATCACCAGCAATCCTTGAACCTGAACCTGTCATGGCTTTATTAATTAAAGAGTGTTATTCCATAAACTGTTAGTGAGTCCTTCACGGATACTGGCAGTCACTGGCAGCAGGTAAGAGTCGAATAAAGATGTGGAGGCCTGGGAAGGAGTCTCTCTGTTTGGTGTGTGACCATGTACAAGTCAGTCAAATCACTCTCCAATCCAGTGGAGTGCTCAGTAAAGAGTGTCCACAACAGGACACTGACATACTGGCACAAGGGTCTTGGCTTTCCTGGGGTACTGACAGACTAATCAGGCACAAAGAGTTTGAGGAAATCTCCCATTTTCACATGACACAGACTATCTTTGCTATCTCCTGTACTTAATAACAAATATGAGATTCAATATTAAACTTTTTAATAGAGCACATAGCCATTATTTTTATGACTTCATAGATGTTTTTTCTACTTTGTTTCTTCACAAATTTCTTTTTATTCCACTGAATGCAATCATGCACGACAAAAGAGACACATAATTTTACAAGCCTTTGTGCAATTTTAGTATTTGTCATCATAATACCAGATTAGTCACTCAATTCTGAAAACATTCATATGTATAGCCTAACTATTTTACAGTGAACAGTTTCCATGATTACAGTAGGTCTCCATGTGCTTGCAGGGTCTTTAAAATGTTTCTGCTGATCTGCTTGTAATAGTACACTTTCAGAACATCTATATAGTTTAGATTTTACAAATGTTATCACATACTTTAACTTGCAGAAACACATCACTATTTCTTAGTTAGTTAAAATAATGTTTTCATATTTAGTAGGAATTAATTGTGAAAAAGAAATTATTGGAGTCTGTATTTTCTACAATGCTGAAAGAAAAATCTCTGGCAGCAATCTGTAGATCATTTAGCAGTGAACTCTAGAGATATATTAAAATAAATTATGTTAAATGTTTTACAAACTTCAGATCAAGTCCTGTAAGATACTACACTGAGGAGCCCCATAGCACATTCAGTTCACCATTACATTTCAGTAAATCTACAATAAGCAAGAATTTGCCAGTTCTTTGCTTTTCAGCCAATATTTAAGTCATTTGCTTTGAATTGTGTCAACATGATTAATTACATAAAGAACGCATTAATGGGACCTCTTAAAAATACAGAGATTAATGGAATGAGAATTGGTAATTAAATTCTGCTACTTTTAACATATTTCACTACTGTTTCAACATACCATTTACTGGTATACATTACAGTTGATGGCCATCTAGCAGTTGGATCACTACAGAAAGATGGAAATGTGTTAGCAGATTAAAGATAAACAAAATAACACATCTTCAGCCTACAATGTGGATGTAAAATACTCCTACTGTGGAGATTTATTTTCCGTATGTGAAAAGTATTACAGTGTTCTGCATGTTCTAGGAGTAAACAACAATCAGTCAGTGTAGCAATACAAGGATATGTGTGTATACATCTGACTGCTAAATCAAGAAAAAGATACTTGGGCACCACATCACTCTAAAAAGAAGATATGCACTCACATAAGTGACTCGCTGAAAGGATTTGAGGTACTTCTCTCTATCTCTGTCAAAGGATCTTAAGAAATAGAAAATATTTAGGTTTTTTTCCATCCTGAAAGTTAAGCTCAAACTGCACTCAGGATTTGCTATTTCATTTTTTAAAATTATTTCTCTCTTATTTCTAGAGTTGAAACAGAGATACATTTGTACTTTATCCCCTTGAAAAATTACCCCATTCAATTCCCTAACCTTTCTTATACTAGTTTCTTTTTGAGAGAAAGAGTAAAACCTTATTTTTAAGCCTTTTTTTCTGCCACCAGCTCTTGCAGAATTATAGTGAACTACATAATCCCTTAACTCTAGAATTTCATCTACATCTTTCAGTTTTGATGTCTTTAATATATGCTAAATAAAGTTAGGTTCAGGGTTAGCAGGTATTGTGTTGATTCAAACTATACCCTCCTTGCCTATTTTCAGTGTCAATTTAAATCTATTTGATTTTCCTTCTATATTGTCATTTTTCATTCTTTCCTGTTTGCATTGTTTCCCTTTGTTGTCAGCATAGGAAATGCAAATTTAAAAATATATACTGGTTTTTGCTGTGGACATTTCTTTTATTAGCTCTCACATTTAAAAAAATTACATAATTTCTTACAAACATTTTTATTGCTGGCACATATTTTACCTTTTTATTTTTTTGTGGCTGAGTAAGGTTACTACGGCATTGTCTTACTCCTTGAAGACCAAGAAAAGACCTCTTTTAGCTATAAGAGCTGTGTTGGAATAAAATTAATGTTTTGAGCTTCTTAAATATGTTCTTCCTTTTCAGAGGAATGAGTATATTAAAAAGTTAAAAGAAAAAGGTTCTATCCCTTTTCCCTCTGTAATTTTTTGCTTCTAACAGTTGTTGCCGAATACCAAGATTCTTTAAAGTTGCCTATACAGAAGTGGAAAAGAATGTGATTGACAACTTTAATCCTCAAACGCAATGGCCCTTTCTATTGCCAAAGTACAGGTTCTCTGTGGTCTGTGCAGAGCTTCCTTGACAATTGATGGAGACCATAAAGTGAGCTACTACTTTCATTACATTGCACTTCAAATGCAAGATCTATTTCTTTAGCTGCATCTTCTCTAATATAAGCAAAAACATAAACCTAAATTTACCTGTGCATTTCTATGCAAAGTACTACATCACACAAATGCTTTCAAGATAATGAGTGACAAAACAGCAAGAACGACTGCTCTTTTTGGCATAAGTGCAGACTAATAAAAATATAAATGCTCCTGAAATCGGTTTAGAGCAACTGGTCTTTGGGAAATGGCCTAGCAGAAAGGCATAGAAAAATTTCCATGAATTCAAAATACAATAAGATAAAATTTTCAAGGGAAATAATTGACTGATGAGGGAGGAATTATGGATTTTGGTTTTACGGGGAAAAAAAGAAAATTTGTTTAGGATGATCTAAGGGGATAGAAACAGATTAAGTCATCACATATGGAATATTCTCTAAAAAAGTCCAGAAAAACAAAGATCTAAGCCCCCTCAAGTAGTGTCTTATTGAATTCACATTAACTGACCCTGACTGGGCACTCAGACTTGAGTATCTGTTGCCCATTTTACACAGATATAACAAAAAGGATCAAAAGTTTACTATATAACAAACCACTCCAACTTGAATGGAATAACTGAGGAGTGTGACCTTTGACACTGTGGCTTACTTTATTTTTCAGGTGAAAACATGCAAATCAGATATTTGGAGTATTTATTACCTCTTATCTCTGGAGCATAATACTAAAGTTCATTTCTTGAAATAAATAGGATCTAAGTGTTTCTTTAAATTCTTTAATGAACACACATTTATATATCTTTTAAGAAACACATAAGGGAAAAAAAAAACAGAAAAGGAAAAGTAATCTCAAGAAGTTTGTTCATTGAAATGAGTGTTAATTCACAACTAATTAGACACAATAGGAACTAGATGAAACAGTGAAATGATGTAGTGATCAGTAAGATGATCCTGTTGTACTTTTGTAGGTAAATCCCCTTTTCCATGTTTCAAAAGCACTAGAGCCCAAGGTTGTCTCATAAATATATATCCTCCTGAAGTGAGGGTGCAAGGAGAAGGGAGCCAGACTCTTCTCAGTGATGCACAGGGACAGGACCAGAGGCAATGGGCACAAATTGGAGCACAGGAAGTTCCTTTGTTAACTGACCAACACTTTGTTAACTGACCAACAACTGGCACAGGTTGCCCAGAAAGTTGGTGGAGTCTCCATCTTTGCAGATATGTAAAAGTTGTCTGGACATAGTCTTGGGGAGCAGGATCTAGATGTCTGTATTTGAGCAGGGGGTTTGGACCAGATGACATCCAGAGGTCCCCTCCAACCTCAACCCTCCCGTGATTCTAAGATTCTGTTCCTTTGATCTACAGTTATTTTTGTTTGTCAGAAAAATGAGCCACTCTAATTCGTTTCCATGTTATATTTATTTAATGAATTTCAGCCATTAGCACACTAAAGACTATCCTCCTCTTGGATGGTCCCAGTCTCTCTGGTGTGGTCTGTGTCTGTTTTCCCTTCTTGTTCTGATACTATCTTCCCTCTTTCCCAAATATGTGAGGCAAAACCTTCAGAAAGTATTCCACCACAACAAGTGTTTTGATGAGCATGTGGTGGCAGGATGGAGTGATCCTATTTTCACTGGGACTTTTGAAGTATATTGAGAAGTTCCAAGGTTAGAAGGATTAACAGCACTACCCAACCCAACTATCTGCACCATTCCATCTGATAAGGAAAAAAGCAGAAAAACCAAAAAAGCAAACAAACAAACCACTAAGAACTTTCCCTCAATTCCCCAAACCAATCAAACACACAAGAAAGGGATTAAAGCTTCTCTTTTTGAAACCTACTTCATCTTTACGGTAGTCATATACTTTCTATTTTCCATACCTTTATTAATTGAACTTCATTAATTATCCCGACAGCTAAAATGCATATGATAGTAAAATGATAAGTTTGGACAACTTTCAATCAAGCGTATTATTACACTTTGTCACCAAGGCTGACAAACTATGTAATTTTCACCTATCTTAACTATTGATACTGTACTTATATCTAAAGATCATTCTGGAATAAATGGAACTCTTCAATTCTCATTTCAGGAGACTTACATTTCTCATCTTGGATAATTCTTTTACCTTCTTTTTCGAAGTACTGCATAGCTCTCTTCACATCTTTTTAGCAATAAAACCACCTGAGGTATACATTGTATTTTGTTAGTGGTCTTTCTGTGTGTGCGCAGACACACAGAACAGACACCTTTCTGTATGTGTTCACTTACTCCTTTCTTTTCTTTTGTCCCATTCCTGCACATCCAAGCGCCAGTTCAGGTTTGGGGGTTTTTTTTTGCTATATTAGGCTACTGAAAATTCTTTTCAAGGTAATTTTCTGTGATGATTCATTATCAGTTTCCTGACAGAGTAATTTTCAGAAAAAGGTCTGCCATCATAAGAGAAAACTGGATCATAAAAGAACTTAATTTTGTAGTATTAAATTTCATCCTGTTGAATTGCTCTACTTTCATTAGGAGATAGATTAGAGGATGACTCTACAAGCTGTGTCTTGCCTTGCTCATAATTTATTATATAACTATATAACTATAACTATATTTCACCTGCATACTGCCCCAGTATTCATTTGACCTGCAAACTACCAATACAAGATTATGGACAAATCTTAATTACTCAAAATTCTAATAAATATTATAAAGTTGCCTTTATTCTTAGGTAGATATTTTTCTTTCCCCTCAGGTAATCCTGAAGTCACCCCTTTAATGAACGGCCATTACTATTTCATTTTTGAATCTGCTCAATATGAGATTATAACTTTATATAAAACAATGTTTCTTAAAATACTGCCAGTAAAGTACAAATCAAAATACCACCAGTAAAGTAGATAATTTAGAGAATTTGAGTGTGGCGTATGAACTCAAACACATGCATCAATCAGATTTTTGGCATGGTTACCAGAATGTCTTGTTTATGAAGACCTAATTTATGCAATTATGGTGGGTTCACATTGATGACATACGGTATTTCCTTAATTGTATTATGACACATAAATTATTTTCTAGGATCTCTATCAGACTGACTAGTCTATACAAATCCCAAAGCTTTATCTCTTTCTATACTCCCCCATATTTTAAGTATTTATCTTTGTTCAAAAAATTAATACTAGCAGTTTAACAACATTTAAAACACTCCTGAAAGATATGTCATCTCAAGTTTATCATGGGTTCCTATTCTGAACACCTTTAATTTCAGCTGGTGTTACTTCATTACAGATGAAACTCCTCAGTCGTATGAGAAAGAGGAGAAAGAGCCTGTGCTTCTGTTCACTTATATTTCTGCCTGAAAGAATGAGCATGGGGAATAGTCTACCTTTGACCACATAGTCTACATAACAATGACAAAATCAGAGCAGGCTCTGGGTTTTTCTTGGTCTGTCCAGTGTCAGTGTAGTAAGGCAGAAACTAATCCTGGCCTTAAGGCAGAGAAGACCAGCTGTCAGTACAGACATGAAATAAGCGTTTCTAAGTGGGAGTTAGTTCCTCTTCCATTTGAACAAGACTGCTATAAAAATAGTCTACTCAAATATATTTCTGTTCCAAGAATACATGGTATAATTTTTAAAAAGAACCATCACACAAAGTTGAGAAAACAGTTTTATACAAAGTTAAGTAGGCAAGGAAACAATATAATTAGCATATAGAGTTAGGATAAACTTTATGAATGGTGCATTTGTTTTCAACATGTGTTGACACTTTGGATGCACAAATTACAAAATTGAAATCTCTGTAAAAGCTACATTTAGGTAAAATATACTTCAATCCAGAATTCACTGTATTTTCCATAGGCTCCTGAAGTAATGCAAGAGATGCAAGAAGAGATATAAGAAGCTGAAATGAAATTTACTGAGGTCAAGAGTCTCCCCCCATGCTAGTAACAGAAAGCAAAATATTTTTAATATGAAGAGGTCTGACATTTTTTGAAGTAGAATTCAATTCAGCCTTCAGTTAATCAAATTACATATAAAGGCAGGATATGCAGTAATTTTAAAATTATTATTAAGTTTCACAGAATAAAGATTGTATGTACCAATTCCAAAAGAAATGAAGTATTGAAATTTGTACTATAATTACAAAAACACTATAAAAATTGGATATATTGGACTGAGCTATCAGAGTTTTTCTTCTCCCTCTTCAACTTCTACAGGCCAACTTCTTCCTGCAAAATATAAACCAGCAAAATCCAAACGGTGATATAAGCAGAGATCTCAAGAAGAGTGCTGGTTTATGTATTCCTAAGTACAGTCTCAGTTGTTAGAGAAACTCAAACTTTAAAAAAACCTATGTGTGAACTTGGATTTTAGCTACAGATCTATTTTATTCCAGCACTTCTTAAAGCACATTAGTCCCTTCCTACAATTTATTTTCTTGGTAATATCTCACATTTTAGCTTTAGATTTATTTTGATTTTCTGTGTCTTGTAAGGAATAAATACTTTCAGGCCAATTCAGTTTATTCCATATGGTAAGATTTACACCAACAGCTGAACAATGACGTAGGTTTCTAATACTAACTGTTCAGTAGTTTGTGAGATTTCTTCTGTAGATTGAACTTTGATTTTTATGATCTGAAATGTCTTTACCTTTCAGATCTCTTCAGTACCAGGGGGTTTTTTTGGCTTTTAGTTTTTTTTTTTTCTTTCCATTGAAGAACAGAAAACACAGTTATATGAGATGACTTTTTAGAGCTTTTTAAACCCTGTAGTTTTTCAATGTAGCAATCCAGTGACTGAATGTTTATTATTATTATTAATGTGAAAAATCAATAGAGGGTAGGCTAATTACCTCTCAGCACAGGTAAGGGTGGTTGTTATACACTGTTAAGTACCAGATGGTAGCTGACTTTTGTGTTGGTAGACAAGTGAGAAGTTATTAGGAGGCCCGATTCTTGAGGTAGCACAAGGATTGTCTACCACTGAGGTTTCTAGCTTCATACGAGCAATCACATTATGATTCAAACTTTCCCATGTAGGTGGAAAAGAGAAAAGATACAAAATTTCCATAAACTCTGCAGAATGTTTTTACTAAATTGTTCTGACCCAAGAGGAAAGGGATATCTTGCTGGACAGTGATGACAGTGATTTAAAGATTAAGAATAAACAGAAAAGGGATTAAAAAAAAGATTAAGTAACATAAATTCCAATTCTGCACCTCCCATTTAAAAATATGGCTTCTACCAGTTTCTCATTTTTTCTGAAATGTGCCAAAGATAAATATATTGTAATAGGATGAGGATTCCATGTATTGCAGAGGTGTCATACTACCAATGAGCATCCATCGTATCTCACATGTGTATCTGTACCCTACAAGCCCAATTGGCTTCCCAACATTCTTAATATAAGTTTATACCTTCTCTTCCTCTCCCAAATTCCTGGATACTCTTCATTCTGTTGTCTCGGAAATGTAGGAAGAGGTGAGGAAAAAGTATAACGTCATCTCAAAGCAAAATCTGCTGCTAATACAACAGCAGTAAACACATGGTAGTTTGGAAAGAGACTGGAGTGTGCTGTTTTTAATTATGCTGCTCTGGATTGATTTGGATTGTGTTCCATGTCAAAAAACTGCTAAATGATGGAGCACAGGTTCTTTGGTTTTGATCAGTTAATTACTAAAATGACAAAGAAAGGGTTTTGTTTGAAAAGGATTTTGATAGCACATTACAGTTATTACTCCCACTTTCCTATTATGAAGCAAAATTTTTCTAACAGCTCAGCAGATATTTCCTTGGAGGCAGCTAAAATCAAAGCACAGCCAAAGTGAATATGATTTTAGAAATAAATCCAAGCAGAATAATTACTACCTTTTTTTTTTTCCATCAAAAAACAATGTTGATAATACTTATAGGTACAGAAACAGTACAATCTGTCTAAGCTGTGGCAAATATTGCACTGATGGAGACATCAAAAAGTAAGAACAAAAGACAAAGACTGCCCAAGCACTGAAACTCAGCTAAACAGTAGTAGCTCACCATTAAATAAAACAATTCAAAAAATAACCTCCATTATCCAGATATCTTGAAAGACATAAAAAAACTTTAGGTAACTGGAGAAGTCATCTGGCAGGCTTAAAAATTGATCCCTGATCCCAAACACGGAGTTCAAACTTGCTAACATCCTCTCCTGCCAAGTTGCCAAGGCTCAGTGAAAGCAGTTGCATTTGGCTCCAGGGTGCATGCCTTGTAAGGAGGATCAAATTCAGATGTAATAACTTCAGCTCATAAACTTCTCTACCTTCATGTCTGACTAGTCCAGCTTTATGTTCTGGAGTAAGCCGTGAAGAACTGATTTGATTCCTAGAGTTTCTTAAGGTCCTGAAGATTAGGAATTTGAAGAAGTCGGCAAATGAGAGAGTTTAGGAAAGCAAGAGGATGCCAAGGATTTAACAGCCAAAATTATAGTGTTATTCAAGACGATGTAATTTCTGACACAAATTCCAATGGAACTGAGACTCCATTCCTGGCTATCATGACCATAACTGACTAACTACAATTAGATACTTATACAAATATCTCAATTTGTAGATGTGCCAAGTGCCCACTGACATTGAACATATCTGTTTTGATGTGTATGTGGTCAATATTTTCACATGGTATCTATAATCTTTAGAGTACTCTGTGTACCTGCATTTGATCAAGACTCCTCCAGCCTATGAAGATTTGCCTATTCTATTTGATATGGAGGGAACTAGATCACAGAGGAGTGAAGGAAAATGAAGCATTTGCCCAAAGGTCAAAAATAAAACCTAAGGAAAACCTTCTCCATCAATTCCTCCCTCAGCAACCCCACAAGTCACCAGCTGTCCAGTTTTATGGTAGCGTGGACCTAAAGTTTTGTTTAAAGTATAAACAGTCCCTAGTACAAACTTTCTGTTCTGTTTGGTAAATATCATCTATGTTTCAAAAATGCCAGGTTCCTGTTAAAGAGCAGAATTCTGCAGGCAAATGTTTTTCCCCTCCTGAAGAAAAGCCAGGGCTTTAGTGTTCCTCAGGTACTATCCAGAATTGATTTAACCTTAAGCCTCTCTTGCTCGGTCAGACTGACAACTTTTGATTTTTAGTTGAGAATTCAAAAAAAAAAAAAAGTCAAAAACAACAACAAAAAAAAAGAAGCAAAACTTGATTGATAGTCATGTAGGTTATTTCATGTAGATTATTTCCTACCACTAAATTAGGAAGTGACTCTAAATCCTAACAATTTTATTGTGTTAAAATACAAGGATGCCTCGTTAAGTTGTTATATGCACAGCAAATTCAGTAAATGAAAGATCAGTGCATGCTGATCTGTGTCACTGATATAAACGTTGAGCACAAATTCTCCCCTTCACATGATAAAGATGCAAACCCCTATGCTTTGATAAAGTTACGGTGCAGCTGAGGAAACAGGCTGCATGTGATGTTTGGGATTAAGGAATTTAAAGAAGGTTGTTGAACTGTGTTGGGAATAAATGCGCTGCTAATGTTCAACTCCGAGGTAGAAGTGGGAGGCTAAAATCCCTACAACTCCTTCCTAAATTGGCTTGTCCAGTAAATGTACATCTGTACACAAGACCTCAAACACAAGAAAATGAAGAATAAATTCATGTCATATTACCCAGGTTTGCTCCTAAACACTCCTGAGATCGACACCAGAAAACTGCCATATTCTTTTCCAAGAGGGTAGAAGACTTTAGCAAATCTATATGTGTAACTTAAATCTCTGTTCTTTTCCCATAATTTTTTTCTCAAAGCTACTGAAAACCATAAATTATGCCTGAATAACACAATTTTGGTAAGAATTCAAAGAAATTAATAGATTTTTCTAAGAATCTGAATTAGAATAATTGTAAGAATATTTTTCCATCCTCTTGCTATTTTCTTGTTATTTTTCTAGTCCTGAAGTTAGACCTCCCAGTCAACGTATTCCTTGTGATGTACACACTCAGTACACTTAAGTACAACTAATACTCAGAAATACCACAGCCATAAGATACAAATCAAATAATAAAAAACAGTATGTGCAAGATGTGATGTCTCTGCTTGCACAGAAACTTCCTCACTGGACTGAGCCTGTTTCTGCAATCTTTGGGGAAAGCTGAAACTTAACCTGTGCCAAATTCTGGAAAGGACTACTTTATTTTTTTTTAATGTGAACATCAAATACATTTTAAGATGCAAACTGTCTGAATCAAATCAGAGGCAATGATCTTTTTCTTCCTGCATGACTGGGTCACTGTCAGTGTTAAGTGAATTAAATGCATAATTTATTAAATGGTCTCTCTGAGCACTGAAATCTGTCATAATTTAAACAGATTGAGTTTGCCATCATTATTTTGGAAGGAGATTACAGAGGTTAATTTTAACTATTTTTGTCTTTTTTCTATTCAGTGCTGTGCACAGGAAAATTTTTACAGCCATCCTTCAGCTGCCCTTTTATAAGGGAAATTGAAGAGTGTTTTATTCCCAGGACACAAGATCCAGGTTTTACCAGTCCTACCTCAGAAGCACTTGAGGAAAGAGCTCCCAAAACACTTTGTAGGTATCATGCATTGATTGCTTCATTGAAAAGTGGCTACATGTTGAAGACTGAGGTTCAGAATTTGTCCCAAATTCCTATTCTATCCAATTCTCAAAAAAAAATGCTAGTGCTACTCCAATAAGTCAAAAAAGTTGTTCAGTGGAACAACTCTTGCAAGCTATAGGTTTCACTCTAAACCCTACTGACACTGACATTGACACCATGTAAACAAAGTAAAGATGATACAATGTGCTGAACCACAAATTATTTTTGTGTAAACAACTTTCTCAGGAGCGCTATTAGCAAGAAAACAAAGATAAAGGTTTATTGCTCCTTTTAACTTGTCTGAGATTGCTTTGGTATTGCTGTCATGTGAGTAGATCTGCTTTCCCACAGATGACTCCCTGCACTGTTGGCATGCTGTGGCCATGCACTGTGGCATGCTGGCAAGACAAAAAGAAAGAAGGGAAGCGCACTAGCTCAAGACACTCCTTGATCTCCCCTTGGGGTGCACCCAGGAAGGCTGACATTGCCTTCCCTTGTTGAAATCCATCTTTCTGCTGTTGTTTTTTTACCATCTTATCTGTTAGAGAGGAAAATTACTATCTCAAATCACTCTTCTGTTTTCTAGTGTCTTAAAGAAAGAAAAAGATTTTTGATGTTTGATACAGATGGTGAAAACAGGCAGCTGGTTTGAAATTAACTCTTAAGATTTTTAGTGCAAAGTTCTGTCTTTAAAAGATATGCACACACACATACACCATTCTTTCTTAAGTACCATGGGATCCCATATACATTTCAAGATAAACTACTCTATATATGAAAAATGCATGAGAAGAAGAAACATAAAAGCAAGCTTAATATCTGGTATAAACTTGATGGATTACAGAGCTCAGTTTTCCTCAGCACATTTTAAAGTAAAGGTCTTAGAGGTTTGAAGAGGTTTCCTTCCTTGAGCAGAGGAAGGAAGACCAAGGGCTGATGAAGGTGGCTGCAGATGTTGTGTCTTTCTTCCTTTGGGCTTCTACACAGCCTTCTGGCATCACCTGGCGACACTCCGAACTATGGCTTATTAATGGGACAGAGCCAGTTCTGCAGAGCGGGTAAAAAAAAGTGTGTGGAGAGCACTGCTGCTTGCAACATCTACCTGCTCCCCTGCAGCTCTATAAATCCCCCTGATTCTTGAGTATGAGTGTTTTTTATGACCAAAGCCACATTAACTTGCTTTGCTGTTTAGAAGAGCTCCATATTCTGCTCCCCTTACAAAACTGCTACCTTTAATGTTTTGTTCTCCCTAATATGATGAGAACAAAACTTGAAATTTCTTACCATATTGTTATCATAATAAAAAATTTCTACTAGAATTAATGATTAAGAGGAGGTGAAAGTATTAGAATTTCCTTTTTGCTTTCTTTTTCCCCAAAGAGATGCAAAGATACTGAAATTTATTCTGGATTTGACTTCATATTTTAAGGTCAAAAAGAATAACTGGAAATTCACATTTACCCACTGACAGCCCAAGGCAGCATTAAAAATGTGCCAGTCAAGCAGAATGATGACGAAGTTCTCATTTTGCCCCAAATAAGACAAAACTAACTTCTGCAACCGTAATAAAACTCTCTTCTCCTCCACTCCTACCCCAAGACATTATCACGCATTTTGCTGGGAGAGAGATTTTCTTTCTTCTGAGGGTAGGAGGAAAACAGTTGTGGGATTTCTTTTTATGTTGTTAATAACAGAAACATACAGAACTTTAAAATGACATTTAGAAAAACCCCACAACCTTCACACCTGAAAATGAAAGCATCTTAGTGTTGTCACAGTTTGTCAGTTATGTAAGAAGAGCAAAACAACATCACGAGGTTATATTCAGTTGGCTGACATGTAGTCAAGTATTTTATGTGTGTGTGCGCGCGCGCGTATATGTGTGCTCCAAATAAATAGCTCTTGACCAAGAAAGTATCTATATTAGCTCCTATGTATAAATAGCCATACAAAATGTAACATTTACACAGGGCTCAGTCCCATCTCAACAAGAGCCGAAAAGATGCTTCCTTTTACTATTTTTTTTTCTGATAAGAAATTTAGGCATACAACTCTACCACTATTTTTACATTTATGCTCTAGATTCAGGCAAAAGCTATTACAGTGTTTAATTAGAACCACAGCTGTAAAGTGATGGAGTATCCAGAAGTGCAATTACTATCAGAGCTAGAGGCTACTCTAGTCCATAAAATTTGCATCAGGCACTGTAGCTTTTAATGAAGCTTCTAATTACCCATATTCTTCATTTTTTTTTCTGAGAAACTGACTGCAACAGGAACCACATCTTTGCATCTCTCTTTCGCTCAGTCATTCTATTCCACTGTTCCTTTCTTCTACCCCCTCTACTCCTGTGAGTGTAGTCTAAGTTTCTAAAACACTAAGCCTACTGTAGTGTTTTCCAAATAAGTTTAACAATCTTTTCAAACTAGTGCAACTATGGTACTGATATCATTTTAGAAATGCAAATGGTATTATTCATGCCTACTAAGAGCTTCTTTCTAAAATCAAGTAAATTTACAGGTATTTTTCAGTTTGAGAAAGGAATACTGGCTTTAGATATTAGCAGTCGACTTCCAAGATTAATGAGAATATCAAATTAAAAGTGAACCCTGTCTACCAATTTAATTAAGCAAATTTTGCTTGCTGATTTTCCTCTCCACCTCGGAGGTGAGCACAGTTATTTTGCTTAATTTCACTACTAGCAACTATCCTTACATATCCTGAATTACACTACTTCAATAAGATTGATTCCAGCACGCCACACCTTGCTCTGATGTCAGGTCTATCATATAACCCAATAAAGTACAAAATAATTCAATTATATTTACCCATTCTTTAGCAATGGCAGATGTTTGGGTATAGATACTATCATTCCATCTATTAACCACATGCCAGGCACATACCTTCCCTCTCCACTTTATATACACAGCCCTGCATCACCCATTGTGAAAGCCAAATTCTAGTTATACTTTCTATCACTTGCTTAAGTCAAACACCTAGTGCAGTGCTGCTGAAACTACTGAGAAAAAGGAAACACCATGGCAGTTGCCTTTGACTATGACTTTTTGAATTTTTTAAATATTTTGAGCTTAATAGAAAGATTTATTTATTTATTGTTATCTCCCTACCCACCCACAAGACTACTTTCTCTCTCCACTTGTATAGCATTGCTGTGACAACTGTAGTTCTTCACCTAGAGAAGTTACTTATGTTTAGTTTCTCTTGGTGCAAATAAACAGTTGGAAATAAGAAACAACCCACCCACTGAAGCCCTATGGAAGTCACATGTATCAGTGTTCCCTGCATGAGTTTCAGATAGCACAAGAGACATCTTTCTCTCTCAAGAAGGAACTTTCTTGTATGTACTAGGATGGCGTAATAAATCTCCTGCCCCTACAGACCATCTGTTTCTTCCTATTATCTTCCAGTTACTTATAATGTTAACCAATAATAGTCTTTTTATGCATATTTTCCATGCCAAAGACACTGATCAAGACAGGGAAGATGAATCAAGCCGTATATGCTTATAGCTCAGAGAATACCTACAGGAAGCAGCAAAACTGTGTTTACGTGTGGCAAACTTTATTCTGAAAATTTAACAGAGCACTGAACCAATCACAGCCTTTAGAAATGATCTGCCAGTAAAATTTCCCCAATATCATATCTTATAACTCATTTTACTATTACCTTGTAAAACTGTGCATCATTAAAAATGTTTACATAGACAACAAAATTTAGTATTAATCGTGACAGACATCTGTAGAAAATGAAATTTGAAATCCCAAGCATTATCCTAAGAAATCTGCTCAAGAAGCCTTTCAAACAAGAAATAGTAATTTACCACACAATTAGTATGATGGATAAAAAAAATAATTATCCCACTCAATTCTCAAATCTCAGAAAACCCTCAAAAATTAGCCATCAGCAATTAGAAGTGAAGGAATTATTAATAAAACCAATAATGTAGTATTGCAGAGATGATCCCCTGAACTTCCTGGGGTATTACCATTAGATATATACTGACAACCTGAAAAATCATATTAAATAAAGACAAAGAAGTTGGCATGTTAAATGATAAAATTACAGAGTAACAAAATCTCCATTTAGTGGACCAGTATGGCTGGTTTAATCAGATTTAAATAAAGAGATTTTGATCATCAGTCAGTGTTTATATAAAAAGAGTCAGAAAAAATTACAAGAAATAACAAAATTCAGACAGTTACATATGTCAAAATCATAACAGATTTTGCGAAACATCTATTTTTATAGTGCAGAGTGGTTACCTTCTACCTAATATGAATTCCATAGTGGCTTTAAAAGGTACTGCACAATTAATTTTCCTTTACATTTTTCTTGCTAGTGTGTTTATTTAACCAAATAAAAACATTTTTGATGTATAAAACTGGATAGTAAAAAAAAAAAAAAAAAAATCAGTGTATACCCTTTGAGATACAGCAATAATTTCCAATATCAAGTAAAGCGATAGTACTGGCATGAATTTTTTTAGACATCCATTGAATAAATAGCAGCATTCTAAATTCTGGATGCAGTACCACAAGTGCAAACTTAAGCACTAGACATGAAATATGCTTTTATATTTCCACGTATTAGACCTACGGAATGCTCTTTGGAAATATCAGAATGTGAAGCTGTGCTGAACTTCAAATAAGAGTGGAACCATTTCAATTGGTTAGAACTCTAAGGCAGCCCCACTGTCTATTCATTTTCAACTCAGAATGTAAGAAAATATGGAAATAAAATTCAAAGCAGCAATTTTGTAATTGAGATAAAATCACTCTAAGCTGTCATTTGGCAGGTTAAAATGGTCAAGATTTAGTAAAGTCTTTTACTTGCAGTCCATAATCACATGTATGGACTTTTTTTCTGGGAAGGAAACTTATCTTTGGGCTCTTCCTGCTGCTGTTGGGTGGTTCCTGCTATCCAGTTGTCTCTGTTCTTGCATAACAGCCAACAGACACCATCTGAACCACAGTGATCTAGTTTAGAGAAATAATCAAGGAAAAAAGAACAAAGGTGGGGGTAGGGGTGACAGGGTTTAATTTGTTTTCTGTTCAGCTTTTTAAACTATTCCATTGTGGTGCCAGAGGAATACCAATGCCAGTAATGAGGAAAGCAACACAAGAATGTGTATGAGAGAAGGAGATTAGTAAACCACTCTTTTTCAGCAACAGCCCACATTTTGCTCTCAGTTGTACTGTAAAAGTACACCAGAGAATGGCCAAGTACCAAGAGACACATAAAGAGTATGCGTTAAGAACCCTTTTATGTTAATTCCCACGTTTACAATATTTCATTTTGCCACACTTTGTTGTATATTTATTTAAATTTTCATCACTAGACTTCCATATCTTTGTATTAGTAATTTAATTTTAGTTTTTCAAATAATCACAGTATTAAAAACATGTCATTATATCTATATTATTGTTTAACTATTTCATGCTAAGTAAATTCTAAATGCTCTGAGTATTGAGGCACAGGCGCAACTGGCTTGAAGAAGGTCTCTTACTAAAGTGCTTCGTATGGTGCTAGATATGTCAATATTAAATGTTCCCTACTAATTGATATGACATTCAAAGAAGAAAGATTTCATCATAAATAAGATGAAACATCTGCCTTGTGAGGAAAGAGTAAACAACCTCTGATTCTTCAGCTTCTTCAGGTACTCTAGGGGGGCACAACTCATGAATACAGTGGTAAGCTGAACATGCAACAGTAACTTATCCTATCCTGACAAAGCAAAAGTACATGATGTCTGACCAACTGGTTGGAGACAGCCTTAAAGAAAGGCAAGAACATACCACTCTACAAAGCAGACACAGAGTGACTGAAATTTGAAGCTGTGGGAGGCCCTGACAACAAGCCATACAGGCAAGCTCAAACTAAAATCTGTCCAACAGAATTGTCAGGTAAAGTCAACAAGTGTTGATACCAGGAGGGGACTGGTACAAAGGAACTGACCAGGTTCACCTGCCTTCCCCTCTTGCTTTTCAAATATCTTCCACCATCACTTGGGAGAGAAGTGGTACAGGAGAGAGCTTTGGCATTTGCAGCCGGTCATGCTTGCATCCTCAGGAGGTAAAGCTCTGGGGACAAGGGAGCACTGCTCTGACATAGCACAGACATTTTGCATTCTCATCTTGTCCTGCAGTGCTTGCCACAGCACTGAATTTCTCCTTAATTTTTAATTATTTTGTATAATGATTGAATTTTTTGAGATATGACAAAACAGAGGATAAAAGAAAGATCGCTACATTTATTTTTAAGTTAAAAATAAAATTTGAACTTTTCATTGCAAAGTTGAGAGCACATCTGCATATGTTCTTATTTGCATTAATTTGAATAATTTCCTACCTTCATTCATTGATAAAACAATTATTCAGACTGCTAAATTATGTACTGTTATAACCTTGTGTTTTACGCTGCAGTGCCATGCCCCAAACCAATATGCTCTTCCACTGCTGTAAGATAAGGATAGCACCTTCTAAAATACAAACTTAGAACACCATTACTGTTTAGAGATATACATAATTTACTCATCTTTCACGGCTGATATATATATATATATTTGTACAGTACTATTCATTCGCTAGTGTTTTTCTATTAGATCATGAAAAGCTGGAGAATATTTATATATTTACAAAATAGATGTGCCTATTTATATTTGTGGGACTTTTTAATGAAGAATCATCTGTATTTGTTTTGTGGGACAGCATATGCTGTTATATTCCAGAGGGAGGTATTTTAAAACGGCAGATTCCTGTCCTTTACTGAATTTAAGATACCTTTGAAGCAACTGATTTGGTAAAACTCCCAGATGAATCACTAGGTAATCCCAGTTGCTAAAAATTAAGTATTTTCTACTTCTAATTTTTCTCCTAAGAGTGATTCAATAAGCATAGAAAGATAATACCTAATTTCTCATTCTAATTTAAACACATTCTTCCAAATTCCTCCTATATACAAACAGAAGTGTCCAACATTCTTCCCACAGGATATTTTTCTATGTCTTCCAGATATACTCAGAAATGTGAACACTTTTTTCTAAGGCACGTTTATTATTGTTCTTAGCTGGAATGAAGGATTTTTTTTAAAAGGCAGTTATTTATCAAAAGTAAAGAGAATATGGAAAATTTTGTGTTAAAAAAGGGCCCCTGAAATCCTCTTAAATTTTTTCCACTTAGTCTATGGAATTCTTAACAACTACAGGACCTGAACATAGTGATTGAAACAGGGGTCTGCAGTGCAGAAGTCATACCAATAATTTTTTTGTTTTGAAAAAAAAGACAAGGAAATGTGAAAGAGTTACTATCCCTTTGTTTAATCATGTTTTTCTTATAAGACCTAATTCCTAAAACACCTGGCTAAAGAAAACACAGCCTAATTTTTGTTTCTTAAAAGGGGTATTCTGCATTGATTGTCTGTATCCTTTTCAATGTACAATATATTACAAAAGTAAAAATTCTGACATGACATATTTGGTGCAACCATAGAATGCTAAATTATGTTTTTGTGCCATAGTTGATTCCTTTGAAAATAATGATATCTTCAATGAAACTTCATAACAATTAGGAGCACTTATCTTAGTGATATGAATTTAGACCAGGCAATAACCAGAATGTAGTTTCCATGCTTTCTTAAGTGTTGATACAGTATGCCCACTGAAAATTGTGTTTTCCCCATTCCTTCTTCCCTGGTGATATTGATATTTATAAAGACTATCTGCAAATCTGCATATCTCAAGGACTCTGCCATAGGTTAAGAATTATTTCTGTAGCTAATCCTTGATGTTGTTTTATAGAGTACACTTCTTGCATGAGTTGCAACATGCAAATTTCTATGAAACCATAGAAACTATGACAATCAAACTGTGTCATAAATAGTACTCATGAGATGAAAGTCATCAGCATAAATAATAGCTGAACATCTGAACCTTCTTTCTACTCCCCTGTCATCGTGCTGCAGTGAATTGTAGTGCTCAACAAAATACACTGGGAAACCATGAAGCTCAAGGAAAAGGTCTAGAAGATATAATTGAAACAGGTCATATTCTTCTACATAAGGTTAACCCATACAGAAAAATATGTCTCCATTGCTTTATGTCCCAAGATAACAACAACATCAATAACAGCATAGTAGACATGGAGGCATTCATATCTATCTTACACCTCCATTATTCTGTGAGGAGGGGAGTGGGTGCAGGGAGGGAAAGTGAGGAGTGGCACACAGCACACCACAACACAAAGAAAAAACAATTAAACAAAAATTTACTAAGAAATTCAACAATATGGCTGCCTATACAGCAGATGTGCTGATTCCATTGCACTGGTTTTAAACAAAACAGAATTGAAAAAAATGACCAAAATTTACAAAATTATAATCCCACATGTTTAAAGACATTACATAAAGAAACCAGAGGTTTATTGCCACCACTCTTACTGTGCTTAAT
Organism: Oxyruncus cristatus; assembly: GCA_013399855.1. NCBI lineage: Eukaryota > Metazoa > Chordata > Aves > Passeriformes > Cotingidae > Oxyruncus > Oxyruncus cristatus. The sequence continues at coordinate 413,644 of VXAY01001838.1, forward strand.
AACTATGCTTAAAGACGTCCAAAAAGATTTAAGTTCAAGCATCAAAATAAAGAAAGGTTTTTTATCCATGAATAACCCACTAGATTGCCTCAAATCACTTCAGAGCTTTAGTTCCTTTTTAATCATTAACAAAACACATGCTAGTGATCTGACACAGTTAATGGCATAAAAATAAATATTTTCACAATTTTATAGCATTTTAGTGAATATTTTAATAAAACTGAGATCACTGACTTCTGCTGCACCAGCCAAAGTCTGTTCTTGTTGAGTTGGAAAGGCAACTATTCAATTTCCATCAATGCAGTGATTCTGACTATCAAAGAAATCTAAACCAATGTAATGGAGATCAGAAAAAAACTTCTGTCAGTGGAATTTCTTTAAAGTTGTATTGAAGCAATAGGATCAGAATGTGATCCTAGGGGATATGATCACAGCAACCATCTTTGGCAAAAAAATATCCTACACAATGTAATAAGCATGAATCTAATACCATTGAGAGGACTGAAGTGTCCATTACTTTCCATTTTCTTCCACCTCTTCTGTCCAAATCACAAAACTCATTTTTTTAGACATGATTTCTGAAATAGGGTCTTCTGCAATGACAGTCTTCTCCTATGAAATTATATGAATAGTGCCAAAACCAACATCCTGCATGCTTGAATGTAAAACAGTTTGATGCCAGTAGCAACCCATGCCTTCACTGTTGGTTTGGGATCCACAGAGCTATCTCCATTCACAACCTGTGATTAAATTACACCTGTAAATCTATAGCTCAATACACAACCTGATCTGTGTGATTGGCTTACATTTCCATATCATCCTTTTGTCATGGGGGATCTCAGTGAAACTACAATCTTCATCAGAAGAACAAACTTTGCATTGCAATCAGGGCAAACACCAGTTGTCAGAGCCCTGCAGGCACCAGCAGGCCTTAATTGCCCTGACCAGCCCCACCAGGGGCCCTCATGCATGCACCTATTCACGTGGATCTGGAAGCATCTAGACCAGGGCCGTGCTGGGTGCACCTCTTGGAGGTACACCTTTTCCCAGTCCTGCTCTTGGCTGTTCCTGCCCTGTCATTGGAATTTCCCAGACTAGCTCCAGACCTGACTTGTTATTTCACCTTTTGCTGGATTGCTGACTGCTGGATGGTCCTGCCTGTCCACCAGTGAGCATTCACCCCTCTCCCCACTCTTGTGGACCAGCCCCAAACCCATTTTGAAACCACACAGAGGTAGCTGTCCTTCCAGTATAAATAGTCTTATTATGTAACACAATATCAATGTGATCTTTCTTGATATTGAGATCCCTATTCACATTTTCGTGTGAACAAAAATATCCTTTCAGAAAAAGAAAGGAAAATATACATTATTTTCAAAGTCTTTGATTTTTTAAAATGTGTTTTTCATCCTCACTTACATAAAATATTAATGACAATACTGTCAGTAAAATATCGTATTTAAGCCCTTTGAAATTGCAAAAGAAATTTTAGGTTATTTTTACATAAATCCAAAATTAAAAGATATTGTAAGTTATTGGTGACCTTGTGCAAATGTGCATTTAATATGCAAGATTTTCATGCCAACTGCATAGAAGCTAGAAAGCATTATATAGTCTTGGATTTTTTAATGTTTGCATGTTCATAGATAGTTTAGGAAGATCTACATTCTAGCTTCCAAACTAATTTTGTCATGAATAGAGCTCTAGTGAAAGAAAGAAAATACTACTAATATTTGTTAACTTGAGAACTTTTCATGTTCTACTTTTGCTTATTGCAAGTATTTAATGACATCTTACAGTCAAGACTAATAAAGAAAATATAGCCCAAGTGAATATACTTTTTAAAGAATGAATTAAATTTAACTCTTTTAAAAAACCACTAATTTCATAGAAAGTTTACCACAAACTGAAGGAGAAGGGAAAATACAGATTAAACTGTTCAAACTTGATGCTATTGTATCCTGCACAAATTCTCCTAACAAACCTGGGTGGTTCTCTGGATACTTTTGCTGAAAGCAGAAGGCTGGGATCAATCTTTGGAAGACACTGTCTTCAACTTCTCAAGGCAATTTATCAGTGCAATCAGAATATCAGTAATCTTAGAGATCTGACTTTGGACAGACGGGCAAAACCACACAATAAAATTTTCATATCTACAGAAAAAAGGACATGGTCTAAGTAGACAAAAGATACGTCATGTGCAAGATGTATGTACTTTGAAGCTTACATTTTTTGGGAGGACAGAAGTGAAGCATTTTCCCCATCTTTACACACTAATGAAGAAGTACATATAAGACTCTAGGAAAATATTATGTTTTACGCTCTACTTACGTTTTCACAGATGTTCTAAATACCTGAGGGCTTTCTTTATAAACAGGCATGCCTAGTATGCCAGGGGTTGTAAAATTTTGATAAGATTTAATTAGCATATCAAAACATCCAGTCAGTTATTTGAACTATACTTTGTGTTAATGGTAAGGGACATCTCTGAAAGTACAGTGAGCAACTAGGTACCTGGTTCCTATTTAGTGCCTTTGTAGATAGAAAGAGTGCTCTAGAGGACTTGAAAAAGAACATCACCCTACTAGGCTGTAAAATTCCAATTAAGTGACATCTATTATCATCCTGATACACTCCAGTAGCTTTATCACTACTTAATCAGAATTTCAGTAATAGTTCTTTAGGAATCTCAGTCAAAAATAAGAGAAATGGAGAGGGTCAAAAGTGCCTGAATAAAGACATTATCTTTTCTCAGGTTGTGCTATAGTTTCATGGTTTAAAAACTGAAACCATAATTCTGCATGAAGGCACTACAAGCAACTGAATCTTGTAGCTCTGAAATGGAAGTGTCGGGACTCCTGTATTTACAGAGTGAAGCGTCAATCCCTTTTACTTCTCTCTTCTACTTTGGTGTGGGTAGCGTTAAGTTAGAATAAAGAAGTTAAGGAAGTGCAAGGACTGTCAGTATGACTGGGAAGAAACATGGTGGGACGACTCACACACTTACGCAAATGAAGTGCTGCAATGGATGGCTGTAAACTTTTCAGAAGGAACAGGCAAGGAAGGAGAGGCAGTGGGGTAGCCCTGTATGATAGGGAGTGTCTCCAATGTCTGAAGCTTAATGATGTTGCCAACAGAGTTGAGTGCTTATGGATAAGAGTCAGGGGGGAAGGTCAACAAGGCAGATATTCTGATGGGAGTCTGTTATAGGCCACCTAACCAGCATGAAAAGGCAGATGAAATATTCTATAAGCAAGTGGGAGAAATCTCATAATCATCAGCTGTTATTCTTATAAGGAACTTCAGCTTACCAGATGTCTGCTGGACATACTACACAGCAGAGAGGAAACAGTCTAGGAGTATCCTGGAGTGTGTGGCAGATAATTCCTGACACAGCTGGTGAGTGAAACAATCAGGGAAGGTGCCAGTCTTCCTTCTTTAGTGGATGTGGAGGGAAACATAATTACAAAGGAAGAGGAAAAAGCTGAGGTACTTAATGCCTTCTTTTTGTCAGTCTTTAATAGTAAGACGGTTCTCAGAGTACCCAGACTCCTGAGCTGGAAGACAGGAATATTCTGCTGGAAGCAGAATGAAGCCTTCATAATCCAAGGGGAAATGGTCAGTGACTTGATATACCACTTAGACACATATAAGTCTAAGGGGCCAGGTGGAATCCACCCAAGGGTACTCAGGGAGCTGGTAGGTGTACTCACCGAACCAATGTCCACCATTTACTTGTAGCGGTTTTGATTCTAGGCCTTCCTCGGTAACCAGGTTGTAACCAAGAAACCAAGGCCATGTTCCCAGTATTCCATATGATTTTTACATAAGCAAGGGTATAAATAAGAAGAGAGAGAAAGCTCTCTTCCTCTTCTCTTCCAGTGAGGTTCAGGAGCAGTGGGTCTCTGTGTTGGTCTTGCTTATCTATCAGCTGAGGCCTGCAGTGACTACTGGTCTGCCACACAGGAGATTGGAGAGTGCCGGCTGTGTCCGGCGATCCTGTTTGTCATAAGGGACGTGGTCCCTTTTGCTAGTTCTTTATTTTTCTAGTTCTTAGTTTTGATAGCGTATATCTGTTTCCTGCTTTTCCTTATTTCCGTTTTCCTTTTCCCTTTCCCTTTGGGGAAGGGGGGGTGTTCAGGGTCCCTAATACTGTACACAGTATTCTAGCTGTATATAACTGTAAATATATGCGAAAATATGTATTTTAATATAATTCAGTTGGTTTTGGATTCTTCAGTTTCTATAGTTTTTCCTTGCCCCGGGGGAAGAAGGGAGGGGGAGGTTTTTCCCTGTGGGTCCAGACAGTTGGTGGGAAGCCAACACAACTATCAGTCTTGGCGAACTGGGGAGGTCCCAGTGGGCTGGAGATTAGTCATTGTGACCCATCTATAAGAAGGGTCAAAAGTAGGATCTGGGGAGCTATAGGCCTGTCAGCTGATCCTCTTGATCAACATAATCTCTTTCTATGAGAAAGTGACCCACTTAGTCGATGATAAAAAGGCTATGGACTTCAGCAAAGCCTTTGACACTGTTTCCCCCAATGTTCTCTTGGAGAAACTGGCTGCTCATTACTTGTATGGGTATACTTTTCACTGGGTAAAAAAATTACTGGATGACAGGGCCTAAAGAGTAGTGTTGAATGTAGTTAAATCCAGTTGGCAGCTGGTCACAAAGGGTGTTCCCCAGGGGTCAGGTAAGGGGCCAGTTCTGTTTAATATCTTTATCAATGGTCTGGATGAGGGGGATTGAGTTCACTGAGTCAATTTGCAGAGGACACCAGGTTGGACTGGAGTTTTGATCTGTTGGAGGGTAGGAAGGCTCTACATAGGCTGGATTGATGGATTGAGGATTATTGAACGAGGTTCAACAAGGCAAAGTGCTGGATCCTGCACTTGAGTAACAACAGCTCCAAGCAGCACTACAGGCTTGTGGTAGAGAGGCTGAAAAAATGCCTTGTGGAAAAGGACCTGGGGGTGCTGGTCAACAGCTGGCTGAACATGAGCCAGCAGTGTGCCCAGGTGGACAAGAAGGCCAATGGCATCTTGACTTGTATCAGTAATAGTGAGGTCAACAGGACCAAGACAATGAATGTCCCCCTGTACTGACCACAGGTGCAGAGGCTGCACCTCAAATCCTGTGTTCAGTTTTGGACCCCTCACTCCAAGAAAAACATTGAGGTGCTGGAGTGATTCCAGAGAAGGGCAGCAAAGCTGGTGAAGGATCTGGAGCACAAGTCACATGAGGATCTGCTGAAGGAACTGGGGTTGTTTAGCCCAGAGAAAAGGAGGGTCCAGGGGGAAATCTTATTGCCCTCTGGAAGTACCAGAAAGGAGGCTTTTAGCTAGGTGGGGGATGGTCACTTCTCCTAGGTAACTAGTGATAGGACAAGAGGAAGCATCTTCAAATTGCACCAGGGAAGGTTTAGGTTGGATATTAAAAAAAATTCCTTCACTAGAAGGGTAGTGAGGCATTGGAACAGACTGCTGAGAGAAGTAATGGCGAGAGAAGTAATGGAGGCACTTGAAAGACATGTAGATGAGGCACCTGGGGAGATGGTCTAGTGGTGGACTTCATAGTGGTGGGTTAACAGTTGGACTCAATGATCTTAGAGATCTTTTCCAACCTAAACAAGTCTATAAAAAGCAGAAGAGAGTGGAAAAAATGTCCTCTTAATCACTCTTTCTTCCTTTGACCTTCAATTTTTTCTGCCTTTCCTTACTTTTGTTTCCTTACTTTCATTTCCTTACTTTCCTTTCCCTACTTTCCTTTCCTTTCCTATTTAGAATTGTTGATGAATTTCTGCAAGATTGTTCCAATAACATCTCCAAAAAAAAGTTGAGAATCAAAGCATGATTTGTTCTGCAAAGTTTCTCAGAATTCTCTAGGTCCTTAACTTAGTCATAGCACTATAAAGCCCAAGAGGTTCTTTCTATTTTTAGTCTCCATAGCTTTAAACATCAAAATGACACTGTACTGCAGCAAGAGAACTTAATGTTCTAAAGTCAAGCTGACCAGCAAGTGCCAGAAAAAACTTGTGTAGTCATTACCATAAATAGTATCTTCAACACCCATTAATGGAAAAACTACAGAATGAAAATCAGTTTCACATTGTAGTAGTCTGGAAAGCAGGACACAATTTTCACACAATCACTAGATAGAGAAAATCATTAAACAGTGCCTGTTGGAAGAGACCTCATCAAATCCAAGATTCCCACCCCAGCTCAAAGCAACATAAAATTACACAAATTATTAAAAAAAAAAATGGAGGAAACACAACATTTAGACTTATATCTTGAAAATGCTATATTCCACTAACATAAAATAATAGTAGAAATGTAAAATTCTCCTTGTTTATTGAAACAGGAAATAAAACTCCTATCTTTATCTCATTAACTAGTTAATCCTGAGTGTAAAAGCAGGGAGTGCACTGCATCCTGCATCTTCAGCAGAACTGAACGTGGAGAGTGGATCTGACTATTCCTTGGAGTACCAGAGCCAGTTAAACAAAAAAAGATAATCCCACCGGAAATGAAGTTCTCGTTGCCCTGTTGGTATTTATGCATAATTCCCAGATTAGACTGCTTTTGATATCTGATATAGTATCTATTGCTCGATAATTTTAATTAAAAAATTAAAGCATTGTAACAGTTAATGAATAGTTTATTTTTAAAAACAAAAACATAAATTCCTCACTAATAAACAATGTATAGTTTCTATAGTACAAGAAATTCAGCAACAGTGATAAAATGAATAGACTTAAAAAACGGACTGAGATATGTAATCTATTTCTATAATTTTAAAAATTTCTGTATTTCTAAATTACTATATGGCTACCAACATTTAAAAGACACTCCAGTGTCAACTGGATATTTAAAGGCAGCTAATGCTTGAGTTTCTTCGTTATGTTTCTATTCATTAGAGTTCTTAAATATAGCAAGTGCTAAGACACTGGTTCTCTTGCTGGTATCCTTCCAAGGTCATTTCACTTACCGAAAAATTGCCTTCATAATGCACTTCAAAATAAGATGAAAGCAAATTTAAATTCCAAGTTTTTATGCCAAATGTTGAACAAGTTCAGGAAAAAAACTAGGGTGTTTTAGAAAAAAAAAAAAGTTTAGATTATAAATGTTTATCAAGCATTATTTCTATTCCTCAGTACAATTACACTCAGAACACAGAAACTTTCCAGAGATTTGTTTCTTTAAAATATCTCCAATTCCAACTGCATACAACATCACAGCCAAGTTCGAATGTGACCATTCTTTGTGTCCAAAACAGTTGTTGAGAAAACAAGAGGTAAAAACACCAACCACCACCAACAAAAAAAACACACACAAACCCTCCTTGAAATTTTAATTCTGTGTTAGCAACAGTAGAAATTCAACATATAAAATTTAAAAGACTTTATTATTTTCTAGCAAATGAAAAATTATCACTTACAGTATAAACTTGCTAGTTGCAAAGGTGTACTAAAATTGTGCTTTGAAGACAGCAATATACAACTAATATTTGCAAACAAAAAAAAAATTAACAAAACGTCATTTTTTAGTTTGAAATTAATCTCCAGACAATGTTTCTATGAAGAAATTGTTGAAGATTTTTTTACCATTTTATTTAATATGGAAGACTAACCAGAGATATTTGTTACTATTCTTAATTAAAGCATTCATTTAGTGATTATATTGACTTTTACTGTACCACAGACATTTGAGATTCTAGCTGGGGATCAGAGCTACTTTTGTTATCAAGCAATAGCATCAAAATAAAGTTCATTACTCCAAAGACCTTTACATGAAGAAGAACACAACTCTTTCAGATTTTGATATGAAACGGTTGAACACATAAGCAAATCCAGAGAAACTCGGTCCCCAGTACTTTACTACAATGCATTTGCACAATGTCCCTTACCATCAGCAGATGGTCAAGGTCTACAAAACGTAGTTACCACAGGCAGTCCTTTTACAAAATCATGCCACTGTCTTGTTGTTTGAAGCACAATGTCCTTTCATACTCAAATTCCTGTATCCAGGAAACAGGAATAAAACTATATCAAATTACACACATATTGTGATTATAAAGCACTTTAAAATCTGTAAATCAGAACCATTTTCTATAGCAATTTAGCAATCGGGTGGTTATGTCAAGGAAATATGAATGTTCAGGCCAATGAAAATTCACAAATGGAGCTCAAAAGGACATAATCAGTCAGCTTTTCAGAGTTATGCAGACTCATTTGAAGACTGCATACTAGATTTTAATTACATTCTAATCCGTTCTGCTTGGAGGGAACAATAGCAATAGCTATGGATACTGGCTACATTACAAAGTGGAATAGAAACAGACTGCAGAGTGAAGCTATAAGCACTGTGAACCCTATAACCACAATATACACATTTCATGGAATCTACTTCTAATCTGGTCCTGTAATGAAATACCACATAACAGCTATAAAATATGGGGTCGTGTGCTTCCAGGGAACATCTTCCAGTTTGTTCTTCTCCAAGAGGGAATAATTGTTGAAATTCAAACACAGTCCCACTCATATTTTGTAAACAACCAATAGGGGACATTCCAGAATAAACTTATGTAAACCTTGTAAATTTCAGAGGTAACTTGTTTAAGACTTATAAAATAGATAAGCAGGTAAGAATGGTGCCTTCACTGACTGACTTCTTTATGTCTTTGAATGGAGCTCTAATCCGTGAAAGGTAACTTGATGTCTACCTTAAAAAATTTCTCTAAAATTAGAGGAACTGAATTTTCTTAAGAACAAAAAATTTCACATCTTTCTATGTGAAAACACCTAAGGAAGTTCATTGTTTTTAAGAACAGATCAAGGATTACCAACCTATTGGTACACATGTACTTAAATTTAGACATCTGAAATTGAAATGATGAAATGTTATTGCAATGTCTACATCTAACCTGATCAAAGATTTTGCAGGTTTTCTACTCAATCCCTGAGAAGAATAATATAATATGTAAACATTGTCAATTTATTTAACAAATCCTGGAGAAATACTTAGAAATATTAAAAACTAGCTTCCTATATTATACTTTGGCACATTAATAAATGTAGCTGGATTTTCACAAAAACTGAACACATGAACATTGCCTAAGATCAAAAATGTCTACAGTAGGAAAAAAAAAAATCTTTGAAAATATTCTGTACTTTTTATGATGAATTTTTTTTCAATGACAAGTTAAAACCTACACCAGACTTTTAAGACTTACTTAAAAAATTAAGTCTTCTACACTACAGGAAATTTTTTAGCACTTTTACTTTAGCCCATAACTTTTGTTCTTTACAAGCTAACTTTAGAAGGAGAAAGCAGAAAGTGAGATGGTAGGCTTATTATGCGTGACAGAAAAGTTCGAAGAAGATTCAGGGAAAAATGACCATTTAAAGGCTAAATACAAAATTCTCCAGAATTCCTAGAAGCAAAAGAGTAAATCACACAGAATTTCAACTCATATCTAGTTTCCAGTTCCTGAATAATTTGGTTTTGTCAAGAGTGAGTTTGGAGGCATTTTCACTTGCCTCAATTATGTGGTCTTGCATCTATATGGTTATATTTTCACTTACCAAACAATAACAACAAAAACCCCCACCATATCCAACTATTCAAACATCTTATTTTCATTTCAATTACACTAAAATATAAAACCTTCTGCACTCTCATGTCATGTTTTTCATAGTTATCTGTGAAAAATAGACATTTTCACGAGTGAAACAGTGCCATCTTGTGTACTATGGACTTTTTCTCTTGCCAAAGTGGGAATATTTTTCCCAAGGGACATTCATGGATTTTTTTACCCCTAAGAATGATACCAAGTACCATAAATAAAGTTTTGAAATTTACAGATGAAAATAGTTCTTCAAGTTGTTCAACAAGCCACATTAAAATAATATCTTCCATTGAAACACGCAAAATGAAAACCAGTTTTCAAATGAATCACCACAGGGAAGTTAGATTCAGTTCTCCACAAATACATTTTACTCACGTAATATCTGAAACTTATTCAGTCTGTGTGAAATGATTTAGATTCAGTTTTAATTACCAGCTTTAAAATTTATCTCCATTTATTTAATGTCCCTGATTAGTGATGTAAGTGCTTATCAAACAATTTAAAAAGTATTTATGACCATCATTAAAAGGAACAATGTGGCTTAGAAAATTTTATTTTCAGTTTATAAATACTGCTCTAAACTCTTATTGTTTTAGACAACTGGCAAGAGTTAATTGGTACTATACAAGAATGAGCAAGTAATAATTTTAAATAATAGTTCACATTTGCATTCATTTGAATGCCAACTCCCTCCCCAACCCATCAAAAACCTACCAAGAAAACTCCATTTAAAAAACACTAGTATGGATTCAGAATAATTAATAACTCTAGAGCAAATCTTGATGAGTGCTTTCATCATTTTAAAATTAAGTGACAACATATACTGTCTATAATTTGGGAAATTGTTTTAACAGTTGATAATTCAATGGTTTTTGTATCCATAAAATTATTAATTCCTTCTGATTAACTTTGCTCGGAAAAGCAAGTTGAAGGACATAGGTGTTTATAGTACAAGAAATTCAGCAACAGTGATAAAATGAATAGACTTAAAAAACGGACTGAGATATGTAATCTATTTCTATAATTTTAAAAATTTCAGTATTTCTCAAAACTTATGTAAGTTGGCACAAATATTAGAAAGCTTTTAAAACATAAATAGATTTTTTAAATCATACTGCATTATTATTTTGAAATCACACTGCATTATTATTTTGAAATCACACTGCATTATCCAGCCACATACTTTATGTGAAAACAGTTCTCATCTGAGAGGAAGATTTCTGGGGAATAAGACACTAGGCAAATGGCAAGATTGAATGTCAAGAGTTGATATGTACCCTAAAGGTAATTATGAGCTGAATCATGTTTAGATTAGGAAATAAAAACTCTGTCTATCACATGCATAATCTCAGGAGTACTCCCTGTCACACTTTTAATTTGCTGTGCTGAAACTGCTTGAAATACAACTGTAAGATTATAAGAAGTCTTATAAAAATTTGTATTCAAGGACCAAATAGAATTTGACACGCTGCATATCAAGGAATTACACTGAGATTAGAAAAAAAAGGTATAAACCTTTATGTCTTCTATCTATTTTCCACGCACTGCATAATATAAACAGTTCCAACCCAATGAAACTAAGACAAGCAAAACTAATTTTCTGCTCATTCTTTATTTTTAAATCACAACCCTTAAGGTATTCTAAAATTTTCAGAGAATAAATCTATTATCTCACTAGGAAGAGTAAGCTCTCAAAAGGTTCAAATTGATGCTAGCAAATTTTAAAATATCAAATATGTCACTCAGCTACAAGAAGCAACACTGCTGATGGGAGTCCTAAGCCCCAGAACTAGAGAAGCACCCTGGCACCGAATTTCAAGTATTCCACCAAATAAATTAATCTTCTCCTGGCATAGATTGGCACTAGGGCAAAAAGATACTGAAGTAGAATGACACTGAAATGAATTGCAGTTGCATCTTTAGGTGAGAACTTAATTCTCAGTTCTGCTAAGTTTTTATCACTAAACTTGACATATCCACTATATATTTCTACATAAGTAAATAGATGTACATACACACACACACATATGCATATGTCTTCTCTGTATATTTAAAACATGTATGCATGTTAACTCATAACATAAAATGTAACAACTCAGACACACTGTTTGCAAGCAGAGGTCATCCACTTGGGTAGAAAGCCACAGATCTCAGGCTCCAAAGTGGTTTGGACAGCTTATCCAGTACTTTACCACACCCCTGTCTTACCTGTGCCTCTATTTTCCAAATGTAGAAATATGCTTCCAAGTCCACATAAAGTTTATGTTTTAAAAAGGGAAAAAGAAGGTTTAAAAGTGGGTTTGAACATCACTAGACCAAACCAAAAAGTGGTCACTAAAGAACTTATCCATTAAAAGAAAACAAAAGCACTCCTATACATTTGATTTTATTTTTTAAATTACACTCCAACAACTTCCACATAGGTCACTTTGTGGTTAAAATACAAGAATAAATCTTTAAGGATCAAAATCCAAAGAGGTGAACACTACAGATTTTTCTAGTTGTACTGCATGTTGTACTGCATATACTCTAGCTTTTTTACATAAAATGAATAAAAAATCTGAACATTTTGCAGTCACCCAATATTAGAAAACACTTTGCTTATGTAAGTTCAGTATTAAATTGAATTTTAATTGCATCATTAAATATGCTGAATAATTTGCATGCTACTGTCATAGAAATGGAAGTCATAGAAATAAGAGTAATTCAATTATCTGATAATCTGTGATGACTAACTTGACGCACACTGGGCATACATTAGAAAGAAAATAGGTGCTACTCTATAAGCATAGAGTGACTGTATTTAGAATTCAGTCAAGCTAACATGAAAGTGAGAGCTCCATGTTATAACACATGATCAGCTACAAAATAAGACCCTCATCACAATAATAAGCAGTAGACAATACTTTAGGCTCTAAGAAGCATGCACATGCTACCAGGAACTCAAAGCACGACATTCTAATATTTGCATTGCTCATATTCAAACTGGTGGTCCTGTACCAAACATATTTGTTACTTAAATTGTTACATACATATTACCTGAAACAGTAACAACTGTCCTCTTGAAATAAGTCATAGTATTAAAATGGCTGTACAAAGATTATTAGGAAGCCCAAGGGGCTGTTGTACCTTTATAATTGTATTATTTTCTTTTTTATTTGTATATCATGTAGGAAAGACTTCTGGCACTATAAATTAATTTTACTGTTAGAGGAATATGAATATACTTACATTACCAAGGATCATTTATTAGTAATTCCTAGGTAAATTATTCACATATCACTCTAATATTCACAAAATATTAATTTTGTCTAGGATGTCGAAGTTTAATTAAAAAAATTCTCACAATATTGCTGATTATTTCTTTATTTTTCTTTATCATTGTTTTACGTATTTTAAAACATGATGAAGAACATCCACCCTGAAAATTCAGGCCACTTGGAAATAACTTGTAAAGAGGTGGATGTCAGTCTCTTCTCAAAAGTAACAAGCGATAGAAGCAGAGGAAATGGCCCCAAGTTGCCTCAGGGGAGGTTTAGATTGGATATTAGGCAATATTCCTTCCCAAAAGGGTTGTCAAGCATTGGAACAGGCTGCTCAGGTGCAGTCATCGTCCCTGGAGGTATTTAAAAGATGTGTAGATGTGGCCCTTGGGGAGATAGTTTAGTGGTGAACTTGGCAGTGCTGTGTTAATGGTTGGACTTGATCTTAGAGGTCTTATCCAACCTAAATCATTCATGATTCTGTGCGACCAAGGTAAGGTTAGGCAAACTGCACCCATTTCAAAATGAGGGTTTGCCATCTGAGTTCAGTAGTCTTAGCTACTGTATCGCTTTATGCCACCTCATATATCTTACATGGAGAGCTGACACAAGCCGAAAGGGTGTGATAATAGAGAAGTAAATGAGGCTACACCAGCTAATAGATTATATCCTCTGTCTTAATCTGAGTGGCTAATTATTGCCACTAAGAAAGTTATTGCCTAAGAATGACTTTTCAATACAGTCTAAGTATGTGAATGATCAAGAGAAATTCTTTACTTCCAACTAATTTACTACTTGCACACATCCACTGTGTTCATTGCCTATGACAGACAGGTACTCTTTCACACATTTTCTAGGTCTAATCTCCAGTAAAAGCAATTTTTTTAGGAGTCGGTTTTGGGCAGGAGGTTAGTAGGAGGGAATGATAAAATAATTTTTCCATGTAATAGAAATGTAATCTTTTAGTCACAGCAGGTAAGAGCTTGGTTAACAGCATAGTACTGCAGATAATGCGAAAACAGATTTCAGCGCAGACTGTCAATGAGCCACACATTTCAGATTAAAAGGTATAGTAACATTGAAACCCACTAGGTTTGGAGAATAAAAAAAAAGTGTTGCTTGAAATCTCACCTGACAATAGAAAGAGAAGTAGGTCATATCTTAGTTTTACTGATTAATAAGCTTCAGTTTTAACTTTTGGTTAATTATTTAGTAATAGAATTACTAACTATAGTATTTAACAATATTGTTAAAAAAACAATATTATCCTAAAACTATTTTGAAATCTGTGAAATGTAAAGATACGAAATGGATAAGTCATGCACTTGTAATAAATAATGAATGTCTAAGGCATTTGCTGATTTCTTTTTGAAATATTTTGTCAGATACAATATCCATTGAGAGGACTCATAAAATTACAACAGAAATGGAATTTAGCTTCTCATATAAGCTTCTTCAATATTTACTTTTTTCCTCTCTTATGGATCATAAGACACCAAGAGAGAATTAAAATCTTGCACGAACACCTTATATGAACTAATACTATTGTACAAGAACTAATACTGTTGACTCAGTAATGCTTCTGCCACACCAGATTATATCAATTGGCCCCATTTCATTACTCATTCTTAAAATGTGCCACCATCTTACAGAAAATCAGCACATAACTCCTTTAAATTTAGCTCATTGATCCAGAATGAGATTTTTTTTTATTTAATCATAGAATCATAGAATATGCTGAGTTGGAAGACACCCACAAGGATCATCAAAGTTCAACTCCTGGACCTGCACAGGATTACTACAAGAATTGTACCATGTGCCTGAGAGTGTTGTCCAAACGCTTCTTAGACTCTGTCAGGCTTGGTGCTGTGATCACTTCCCCAGGGAGCCTGTTCCAGTGCTTGGCCACACCCTGGGTGAAAAACCTTTTCCTGATATCTAACATAAACCTCCCCTAACTCAGCTTCAGGCCATTTCCTCAAGTCCTGTCACTGGTCATGAGAGTGAAGAGATCATACCTGTCCCTCCACTTCTCCTCATAAGGAAGTTGTAGACTGCAATGAAGTCTCCCCTAGTCTCCTCTTCTCCAGGCTGAATGGACTGAGTGACCTCAGCTGATCCTCATATGCTTTACCTCAAGGCCCTTCACTATCCTCATGGCTGTCCTTTGGATGATCTCCAATAGCTTTATGTCTTTTCATATGTGGTGCCCAAAACTGCACACAATATTCAAGGTGAGGCCACACCAGTGCAGAGCAGAGCAGGGAAATCCCCTCCCTCCAGTGGCTGGCGATGCTTTGCCTGATGCTCCCCGGGACATGGTTGGTCCTCCTGCCTGCCAGGGCACTGCTGGCTCATATTCAACCTGCCATCGACCAGGACCCCCAGGTCCCTCTCTTCACACTGCTCTCCAGCTTCTCATTCCCCAGTCCATACACATAACCAGGTTTGCCCCATCCCAGGTGCAGAATCTGACACTTGCTCTTGTTAAACTTCATACAGTTGGTGATTGCCCATCTCTCTAATTTCTTGAGATCTCTCTACAGGGCCTNCATCGACCAGGACCCCCAGTTCCCTCTCTTCACACTGCTCTCCAGCTACTCATTCCCCAGTCCATACACATAACAGGTTTGCCCCATCCCAGGTGCAGAATCTGACACTTGCTCTTGTTAAACTTCATACAGTTGGTGATTGCCCATCTCTCTAATTTCTTGAGATCTCTCTACAGGGCCTCTATGCCCTCGAGGGAGTTAACAGCTCCTCCGAATTTAGTGTTGTTGGCAAACTGAGTATCCCTCCTAATCCTATGTCCAAGACTTTAATAAAGATGTTGAAGAGAACTGGGCTGAGGATGGAGCACTGCAGAACTTCATTTTTGACTAGTATTAGGTACTTCTATTCTCAGAAATGTTTCCCGGTAATCATTGCTATAATGTCAGTAGAATAGGATCTGTGCTTGAGGTGGGAACTATAGATTTACCAAAAAAAAAAACAAACAACAAAACACCTCCAAAACCAAAACCAAACAAAAAAACTCCACCAAAACCCCCCACCAAAATCAAACAAAACTCAAAAAAACCAAAGTTCTAAGAAACCCATTGTCAACAGATATAGTCTAATTTGACCGAAAGTTTAGCCCCCAGCACTGCTCTTTTATTCATTATTTTCCCTCAGGACTAATGATGAAGTTACTGTCTAAAGTCCAGTAGAAACCAGTATAAAGTTTTTTTATCAGATCAACATAAGGAATAAGCTATGTGTCTTCATTGTGTTGCTTGTCAATGACGCCAAGTGTGTGAAAGCCAAGGGAACATCACAAATGAATACTGGGAAGACCCACTAAAGGAGTTATCAGTCACTGTGATTTTTAGAGAGCAAGAGGAAAAGACTGATGCCAGTTGCAGTGTTTTACTTGTGCAGGAACACAACTGGACCTTCTCAGCTTTCCTGAAGAAAGGTCACCTCTAGTAGTCCACTACCTACTGGTGAGGAGCATAACACTGACTTTATGATAAGTGGCAAAGTCCTCTTATTTCTATTAGCCACTTTTCCACATAAATATCTTTCAACATGCTGAAGAGTATGTATGTGAACCTCATTTTCTCTTTTTATTTGTGTTTCGATAACACAATTATCAGCCATTCTTATGGTACATTTGAATGGGCATTTTAAGGAGATTTTAATGAGATGCAACAGAGCTTATACACTTCAGATGATAAACACAACTGAGCCAGTGTTTCCAATCTCCTCATCTACCATTCACTACATCTCATGTGATGCAAAGATGGTACAATGTCACACACAGAAGTGAAATACTTAAGATCAAACTAGTTCTCAGAACAAACACACAATTAGAACAAATATTCTGATTATTTAAAGAACATATGGGAAAAAAACAAACAAAAAACTCTAGGTAATTTTATATTTCAAACATTCTGGTAGAGGAAGTAGAAAACAAATGCAGTTAGGACTGAGAGCAGAACTTCTATTGACTTGAAATAAATATCTTGTGGTTCAACCCAGACTAGTGGGTTATGCCACTGAATACAAACACACATACACACACATATATATATATATATATATATGTATATACATATATAGTATATTAGAGTTAGTATCACAAACTTTGTCTTTTCTAAGGAAATTGATGTTTAGACCTTTTATTCAAGGTAGCAACCTACTTATTTTAGAAACAGGATGAAGAGGGAAGAATCATAGCATTTCTAAATAGACTTGTGAACACAAAATACTTTTTATCTCAAATAAATGTAATTGAACAAAACTCAAAGAATTTCTTCTCTTTACATAGTAAGAACTCCTGAAGCAGTTCATGAACATCAGTCAGCTCAGTTACATTACTAGAGGTCCTGGTCAAACTAGTAAAACAATGCTTCAGCACTTCTTCTACACAAAGTTTCCAGCACTGCTACCACATAACATTCTTCAGAGTGAAGAGCTGTAAATGTAGGCCTTGATGACGTATTTCCTTGAAAAATATGACAAGAACTTGTCAGTTAATCTTTGCCTTTAATCTTTCTTATCTCCCTAATACAAGAAATTAAATGTCATTGTTTTGAAACCAAGTCATGAGGTAATACTTGGCTATTGCTCAGAGGCAGAATGTAATTCTGTGCATTTTCCTTCAGTGAAAACCTTATTTAATTCTCATTATTTTTAGGATTCAATAACTTGTCCCTAATAACAAGGTATTATTTTAGGATTCAATAACTTGTCCCTAATAACAACTCTGCTCTCTGCTGCTTTGAAAACTGGCCAGTATTTAAAATGTGGATCAGTGAAAAACAGCAATGTATCATGGCAAAAGGACGTGCCTGTTGAATGCTGATGGGATGAGTGCTAGGTCATGTTTAATTAAATTCCTCATTAATCTGAAAAAAAGTATAAAGAACATGCTAATGAGATTCACATATCTAAATTAGAAGGTGCCTTACAGACCAAACAACACAGAAAAGTTTGGAATATAGGCGAGGAAAATATCTCACCACTGATTCGGAATGTTTCCCACTATCTGGAAGATTTTTTAAAAAACTAAGTGAAGAAATTAAATTGTAATTAGGTGGATTTTCTCTTTGTTTGGTTGGTTGGTTTGTTTTGTCGATTGCTTCTTTTTATTTTTTTTTATAATGAGACATGGAAGGCTGCTCTAATGATAGATGACTTGAGGACAGTCGTTGTGAACAGAAAGTTTGGCAAGATTTTTTTCAGTGACATTGCATTCAGAGCTGGACACAGTCCAGACCACAGCAGAGGGAGGAGGGAATGTTCCACTGCTCCTATGATACTCTAGTATCATGCACTTTACACCACACACACTCTAAGAGACTGCTACTGTGCAGAGGTTATCCGTGGAATCTGGAAGGGACACTCAGAGGTCCACCTAGTCCAACCTCCACTGCCCTCTCCCTCACACCCCCACCCCCAGATTTGCATTGTAACAGCCAAAGGGCAAAATGCACCTAAGCACAGGCATATGGGCACAGGTGCATTGTTGCAGAACAGGTCACTTGAGACAATTCAGCAGAGCTCTAAGTCTACAGCTTTCAGTACCACATGTATGTAGCAGCAATTTTGTATTAAAGAAAAACTTATAAATTGAACTAATGTAAAAATGACCAAGAGAAACAGTTAACTGAAGGCATAGATAATGGAGATGTAAGAAGAGCATAAAAAAGCATCCTAGATTTAGACTGGCATAATTGAACAGAGAAAGTTTATAGAAGTTCAAGAAGAATACTATTACAGATTTTCAAAATCTTTTTTCACCTTACAGGAGAAGCATCAAATATTTTAGGAATTAACTCTTTGTCAAAATATGCTTGATTGCCGTAATGAGAAAAATGTTATGGGAATAGTAAAATATTTTCAAGGGTTAGGTGAAAGTGTGTTGCTGTCATGCGGCTGTATCTAAGTAAACGTTTAAACGAAAAGCAAAGGATTTTTAGCTTTCTGATAGTAAACAGACCCTCCATGTTTCCTTACTATCAGATTATTATACTATCCAAATAATATTAAAATGGGTGTTGAACTTCAAATCTACTGAAGTCAAAGATAAAGCTTTCTGGCCCTTTGAGTTTTATAACTTCCTGAATGTAACAGTTTAGATTAAATGCAAATTTAGGCACCAGAAACAATAAAGGGCTACCTGTTTTTCCAGAGATACTAGGCAAATGCATTTTAATTCAGTTAATTTTCAAAATTTTCATTGAAAAGTAAAATTTGGAATAACCTAGAGTCCATAAGAGTTTCATGAGTATTTGCAATAATATTAACCATTGTACCTAATACAACAAGAAAATACATTACAAAATGTATGAAAGTTATATGAACTGTGTTGATTTATTAAATACACATTTACTTTTGCTTTTGGTGTACACAGACGATGAAAATGAAATTTTCTTGTCAGTTACAGTTTAAACAATCTCTTTCACATTACAGGAATGTGGTTTGTGCTTAATTTACCTTACACAGGAGCTAAATTTCTATAACCTTTGCAGTTCTGTTAACACTTTTTCCTACTCAGGAGTCTTAATGAATTTCTCTTCCTACCACTAAATTACCCAGATCTGCTTTTAATTATGAGAGTACTTACTAAATGAAATAGAGCATAAATGAACTCTCATTTAACCTTAACACTGCTTGAGAACCATAGATGTCAAAGATGAATAATAAGTGTTCAAAGCTTAAGCTTTCTTCCTCTGGAAATGCTAGAGTCACTCTATTAAGAAGAAACACAGTGAAACACTGTTCAGATTCAGAAGACTGTGCAACTGTGACCAAATTATTTCTTATTCTTCCCTGAGAGGTAGATGGTTGAGCATGTAATGTAACAAAATGTAAAACATGCAGACAATTGAAAAGTATCACATTGCAGAATTTTCAGATACATTGTATTATTTTTATTTCTTTAATTTACTGTAAACATTCAGAGTAAAAAACAATTTTTCGTCATGTTAGAAAAGATCCTAAGAATAATTATTTACTGTGAAATTTATCAATTCAGATTTACACTACAGGATCAAATCAGCTGCCAGTGTTCAGCATAAATCTTTTTAATAGGGATTACACAGGTCTATCAATAGCAGAATGGAATATTAAACCCTTTATACATAATGCATTTCTTTTTCAAATTTGGATGATGTATAAGCCTGCTTTTGAAAACAATTACTTTTGTGCGTCTACTTGCTCATCTTGAAAGTGAAACACGAAGTCCAGTTGAACTGAAGTGGAACTTAGAAGAGGGGCAAAAATTTATGCAGTTGGATTCTACCTTTCAAACATCAAGAACTGTTTCACTTGTACAATATTGTATATTGCAGGAATGAACACAGTCTCCTAATTTAAACACCCTGAGGAATTTTAGGAACTAAAACACAAAGAACTAAACCTCTCAATGTACTCTGAAAAAGTTTGACATGATTGAAAATAAGGAACTCCTCACTGCAATTATCCACAGAAAAAGTAAACCAAATTGTTCATTAGTAGATCACTGGTTTCATTCAATTACAAAAATGTATTAAAATACTAATTGAAAATATTTGGTATGTAATTTTTTTCAACTAGAAATTCTGTGTTGCAAAAAGGAGAGATGAATTAACATGTAGGTAATACCCTAATAGAAGTAAAGCCTATGGGGTCACATATTATTTCAAAATATACCCTTACATGAAAAAAAACACAAACAACCAATATGGAGAAATATTCCCAAACAACAGAAAGTTTGCTGTCAGTCAAGGAAAGTCTAGAAAAGCTAAGAACCGCTAAGGAGCTAAAACTCTGTGTTGTGACTTGCACTTTGGAGAGCTGTCCTGATGTAAGCCAGAGTCAGCAACAACGAAAAAATTGGGATCCCTTCTAAAAAAACGTTTTACTGCTGTAGAAAGTGGTTAAAAAGTGACAAGCACGTACAGACAGAGACACACCTGTATGAGACTGCAGTAAACCTAATTTATTTCTGCAATGCTCGTACAAGGCATCTTGAATAAAACGTTTGAAACAGAAGAGTAAAAGCTTGCATCAACAGACCAGCACATATTTACTGGTGGTTGTCAAAGATCAGTGATTTCTCCATTGGCTCACATATGTGCTTCAAGAGTAAAGGAAGATGAGAAAAGAGAGTGAGAAATCTCTCGTCCACAAGTTTTAAAGCTCTTCATGGGAATATGTCTTCACACAAAGCATAAAATAGAAATGTCCAGATATTGTTATTCATCTCATTAGACTGTATGAGGTTTCAAACTTATCTATGTTTTGTACATTCAAATTACTGTATGGCTGGAAATTCTGGGCAGCAGCTCTCTTCTCACAACTCACTACTCAATTTCTATTCACAGTTTTAACTCTGGAGGCAAATAAATTAAACCTCTGGCCAGTGACTAGTAAGATGACCTGCCAAAGGTTATTAGCATCCACTACTTTTTTTTTTTTTTTTAATAATACCAGTGATTTCTAGAAAAACATATTGCTGAGAAACACAGGCAACTTTAGAAGAGACTATTTTTTGATGCATGGGTGTTTTACTTTAATTTCTGCTTTCTCTCCCTCTACTTGAGGAAAACCAATGAGATTTGATGCATTCAGATCTGCTACTGAGCCACAGGCTAACAAAGAATTCAGTCTTATTTTAAAGTTAACTCTCAAAGAGACACTTTGGAAAAAAATTATTCTATTGACTCAAGCCTTAGCAATCAAATGGATGCAGCTACTTGTTCTAAGTATTTGAGATACGCATTGTATCTAATTTCTGCTTCTTCCACTGTCGGATAAAGTGCCAGTAAGCCATTGTTCATTACAGCTTCTGTATCACTTTGGATTAGAGCTTTCAGACTTAGATTAAGCCTATTCTTAGTGCTTCTAAATCAGTGTATTTGATTTTCTTTTTGTCAGGAGCAATACTGTAGCAGAATTTCATAGGACATCCCTACTATTTCCTACATCAAACATGATTCTGAGGCCTCTCAACAGAAACAACTTCAAAACTAACACAGCTGTTAAAACAAATTGTCAGTGCATTTCATGAAGCTCGGAAATTACAAATGGCAAATAGATACAAGATGAAAGCTTGTATGAAACAGCATCAAAATATTATTTACACAACCTTTCCTGATTTATTTAAAAGCATATATACAGAAGTCAATTGCTATTTCCTGCAGATGTACGTGTCAGGATTCCTGCCGAACATCATAAATATAAGCAGACCTCTTGCATGTAGCACACATAAGCTAAGTTTCAATTCACAATTGTTACGGAAATCTCTGAGCCTTAACTCTTGCACTGGTGTATTATCTACCACAAAAGTTTACAAATTTGTTTTCTTCTGTTCTTGTAGCCCGGCATTTATATTCATTCTGCAGCCTGCTCCTACTATCAGGTGTGAGTTCTTATAGCCTTGTCTAACCACGTTCCTTGTAGTCCTCACAAAATAAAGATCATCTTATACCAGCCAGCAGTCCCTCTCAAACACAAATATATCTTAACACACAAAATCAGAAAAATACACTTCCCTGCTTTTTCATTCTTAACAACAGGATTCCTAAAATCTCAAAAGTCTGTTTTTAAACATTTCATCTTATAAATTAAAATCAGTGCTTGGCAAATACTGTCTCTGAAAAATAAAACAAAATCTGTAAAAAAGGGAGAGGCTCCCTAACAACAAAAGGAAAAAAAAGCACTAATGATGGCATCAAGCTCTTTTAGCCTCACCATACAGCAACTCAAACATAATACATTTTACAAAGATGAGTGAAAGGTTCCTGCTGGGTTGTACGGTTTCACACACAGATATCCTCGTATGTTCAGTCTGAAACATAGTAGATATTTTTAAACTAAGAATCATTTTAAGCTGTATCCTTTGCTGCATTTATGAGTATTCTATGTACAGATATATAAGGCACCCTTCTCATTTTTTCTTTCTGATACTCTCTCTTTGAATTACATGCTCTTTGGATATTTACTACTCTCCTCTCATGCCAAGATCTCCGTGCATTTGGCCATGCTTTCTAAAAGATGTCTTCTTGTTTCATCTCAAAGCTTTTTGAAAGTATTTCGACATAGGTTTTTTGCTTAAAGATTTTAAATGCACCATCATTTTACTCACAATTGGTCCTGTCCCAGACTAGTTCTGAGACAGTTTCTTTAAATTAAAAACCTTCACACACATGGGCTGCAAGCTGTCTCATCCTGTCTATGTTCTTCCTTTCTATTAGTCTCCACTTTGTAGCTGTATTGGTAAATATCTCCACTTTGTAGCTGTATTGGTAAATAATTCAGTCAGTGTCAAGTCTACAACTGTTTAATTACTTACTATTCTCAGGCCAGGAAGCAGAATTTTCTATGTGTCAACATCTTAATCTTTAATAGGTAATGAAGCAGAGAGTGATGTCACCTAGGAAGCTAAGTGCTGATATCAATCAGTCCTGTGACCTAATTACAGACCCATTAAAATTGACATATAATACAGAATATAGAGAGATGCTCTGTGTATTGTATGTATTTCCTTTCTGGTTTTCCCTCTTTTGCCTCAAGTTAATTGTGTGCTATCTATAGATGGGTCGAATGTTATCTCAAGAGCAGAAACTGACCAGCTTCAGTGTTCAAAAACTGATCCATTAAAAATAAATAAGAAAAAATCCCCCTGAGTGTGGACCAAATCTGGACACTGTGAATTCAGAGATTTAGGAAAAAAAAGAAAGCTAGTCCATATTCCTCTTGAGGCAACCCTATAGGTTAATTTAAACACTATTTTGTTTGAACTTGAATGTCTTTTAAAACTAAACTCACTTTCCTGTGAAAAACAGAAGGGCCAACTACTCTTTCCTGTGGAAGAGATATTCTTTCTTAATCTATATTTTGAAAGAGTTATTCTATGCTATTTAGCTGTTTCATAAGGAAGTAGTATAAAAAAAACCCCAAAACCAAAACACAACCAACAACAACTAAGCATCAAAAATCACAAAGATAAGCAAATGTCTGTTGGGAAAAAATAATTCATATTGCTAGCAAACCCATAGGACTAAGAGAACATAACATTTTTGGGTAAAACTGACATTTATGCATTTGTAAGTCCTGTATTTCAGACGCTGTTAGTGACATGTGCTAAGCAGCTTCCGTGTGTTCTGAAACAAAAAAAATACATATATGTGGGTTTTTTTTCACTTCCTTCAATTTCACTGAAATGGTTGAAAAACAATAATCACTTTGAATTATATAGTTCCAGGAAAACATTATAATAGAAGTCTGAATTTCAGTGTCTTTTTGGATCTGTTACACTTTAAATAAATTCTTATAAACAAAACCAAACAGCGTGCAAATACAGATAGCAGATTAGTGAGTGTCAGAACTAGCCAATTATAATCAAAATTCTGTATACAAAATGACTGACTCCGCTGCCAATCAGATCACACCTAATACATGCTTTGCAGGTGAGAAACAAACCTGCCTTTCACTACCAAGCTGCTTCAAAAGGTATGGCTTCTGCAGCAGAGCCCACATCAAAATGCTGCACCATGGCCAAGTGCCAGGACCCTGGTTCACCACCTGCTGCTCTTGGGAGCTACTTCAGCCCCGATGAGGTGGGACTGTGTCCCACTGCCTCTTCACAGAGATACACCTCCTCTGCACAGGCAGGTTAGCAGCCTAGCCACCTCAATTTGGAATCTCCTGCTACTTTCCTCAACTGAAGTGGTAAATACAATTAATTCTTTCCCTTCTTCCTGATTCCTCATGCTGTTTCATTTCACGTGCAATCCTCAACTGTACTTCCACTCCTTTAATCCTGGAGTAGGAAATACCTACCCCTGAATTTACAATGGAAAATAATCTGATGAATGTCCAATGATTTTCTTTACAATCCCAAAAGGGAGCACACAGGCTACCTGAAGCTGAGATTGATTTCACAAAAGAGATAAAAAATATCTAGTTTTTTTACTTTTAAATGAAAATGGTTACACAAAAGAAAACTGCAGACAGGTTCCAATTAAACCAGCTTCTAGTTCAGACTAGTCATAGTAATGACTGACTTTTTCCTAAGTTTTGACCTTATGTTTAGAAAATTATCTTGAAAGATTTCTAACATATTTGAATAAGATGGTTGAATATCTGCTATTTTCATGATTTCCAAGAATGCTTGCGTATCGTGGTTGTTACACAATCAAAGTATTAAAAATTTCTGACTCTCATGATCAATCTGAAATGGTCTCAAAATATATTTTTCTTTTTCCAAGACATACAGGGTGATAAATTTCTGATCAAGTGCCTTTGCCTTTTTCATCATTATTTCAAATGTAATCAAACCCTCTTAAGCCTGAGAAAAATGTTGATCTGTTTATACTGATTTTGAAGCAAAAAATGATTTTGTGATTTTTTTTTTCCAAAATAATTGCAGTTTTTAAAATTACTTTCAGAGTAGAAAACCTTGCAAAGCTCAGAATATATTTTTCATATATTAAATATCTAAGTTGGCTCTTTTTTTTTAAGCTTCAATCAACTTTCTGCTTTAAAATGTTTTTCAACTCCATTTGAAAAAGCACTCAAAACATTTGGTAATGTTTCTGAATTTTCAGGGAAGTAAAATGCCAATTAGTCTTGCAGTACTTAGATACACTAAAATCCAGTAATGACTAAAAATACATTACTTTAGGCAATTCATTTCTCAGTTTATATCTTAAAAAGTAAGGCCAACGTTTAGCAACACTGAATATCAGTTCTGCATTTCAACCTTGCAAGAAGGCTGAGGGTTCCTTTAGCCCCATCATAAATATATATCTGGGACAAGGTAGCTCTGAAACTTCCATTTGCATTTATCAAGTCAAGTTTTCACAGAGACATGCAGAAGGTTATAAAAATTCAGGGTGCTCCATGTATAAACTATTTTCATGTAGCAATTTTAAAAGGTAAATACATCAAAAGAATGCAGTATGCATTAGTGCCTTAGACAAAATTGCACACATGTTCATGTGTGTATAACCATATATAAAGACAAAATAGGAGCACTGGTCAGATCAAGCGACTTCATTCTAAATCAGAGAAGCAAAACTAAATCACTGGGTTTGGAACAGAGAAATGTTGGACTATTAGGCATGGAGCAACCTAACATGGATACACAAGCTACATGTAGAAGTTTCACTTATCTAGTACAGAAGCCTCTTCCATTTATTTATTGCATTAGGGTTTATTAAATCAGTAAGGTAGACTATTTCAAAAGCAGCATCATGAACTTTGTTAGTAATTCCTTGCACTGCTTGCTCAAGAAGGCCTATATCATTGGGAGGAGATATTAAAATATGATGTCAGATAAACATAAAATCATTTTTTAAACTCTAATGTGAAGACTTTGAGGAAGGATATATGTGGAGAGCAATTATTTGCTACAAAAAATTATCTCTCCCTCATTCTGATTATTGTATAATGTAAAGGCTCTCACATGGGAAAGTCAGAGTCCTCTCTGACACAAAGGGCAATGTTTACCATGGAAACTACCATAATGAAGTGATATGAAGTAACTTGGGTAACCTGACTATAACACCATTCTGTAAAATGTCAGAGATTTTGAACTACAGAATAAATAATCCACTCAAAATCCATTTGAAATCAGATGGTAACCTGTCCATTATATAACCCTCAAAAATGACAGAAATGCTAAATTCAACAAGATTAAACAATCTGGTAGGTTGAATGAGAAAGGGCAGATATGTTTTGCTTCTTTTATATTTCCTCATAATATATTATTTTTTTCCTGCGGTTTTACCATTATTTGTCCATAACTGAAAGTGAAGATTTTGTAAAGATTTTGTACATATTTTTTGTATTAAAAAATATGTAATAATGAACATTGTATGGGAACATTGAGGGGTCAGGCTAGGCAAAAATGCATCAATGCCACAAGTACATCTGAAGCTAAAACATACTGATTGAAAGATATTCAATGTTTTACTCGGTGTCTTGCTTCAGTAAGGCCCAGTAAAATGAGATCTGTTTTAATTTACACATTTTTCCTAATGACTGAATATAAAAATATTGCCTTACTATGCTTCTGACAGCTACACGTATTTAACACTGATACGATAAGCTTCTATCCTTGGACTGCAAATCAAACACAACCTGCAAGACAAAGTGTGCCCTGAGGAACAAACGTATCTCAATGGGAGTCAGAAAAAGGTAATGGAGACTTTTCATTTATCAGAAAACTTTATTCCCAGATGTCACTGGCACACGTGTAGAGTATCATCAAAAGTTCAACAACAGTTTTAAAGTCATTTTTCCAATACAAAATTTAGGTATTCTGCCAGATAAAAGAATAATAGGTTAAACATGTGAAAATATATTTGATGATTTCTCTCTTGTCATATATTACAGTACTTCAAATATTGTTTCTTCAAAGAAAGAAGACTGACAATAAAAGAGAGGTATTTGTGGTTACAAATGCTAGGAGGCAAGACGGTGTTCTGAATCTATTCATTGTGAATGATATTATACAAAGATATTTTACAGAAAACTTCTCAACCGAAAAGGTTGCAAACTTGTTATTAAACACCTAAAGAAAAAGAAAAGGAAAGAATCCTAGAGGTCAGCAGTCTTGGGCAGTTATGCAGTTTAGAAAGAAAGTTGAAAACAACATAGTCTTTGAAGGAGGAGAAAACTAGCTGTTCATGTTTGGGGTTTTTTCAGTGGAAAATTTATTTTTGGACAAAATCTTTGTATCGTGCTATAGACTTGCACTACCTAACAAACCACAAGATATCTGTGTCACTAGCCAAAAGTTCTACATGGTCTTACTATCAGGTCAAACGTGAAAAAATTGCGCATATCTGATGGGAATATAAGAAGAGACAACATTCTGTGCTGGTGAGATATATCTCCTGCAAAAAGAAGGCAGCTGCACGTGAGGATTGAAGTAATCAAAGATAGCAGAGTTTCAGTATTACTGTTGTGAGAAAATGCCTTCTCTAAGAGAAAAAACCCTTATTCTCTGAAACTCAATATATTGAATGAAAGAGAAAACTAGGGTTCAAAGGAGTCCCATGAAAATTAAGCTACACACAAATATTTCCTAAATGTAATAGAAATTATGCTTTCTGATTTCCAGCATTTTTTGAGTGTAAGAAGACATAATTTGCTCTGTTTAAGCTCTGTTTAACATGCTAAGTGATAATCAGATCTAAAATGAAATTAGCATCAACTCCATTTACTTAGTTTCCCACAAGCTTAGCTTGTACATTTACAAAAGTGAAATCCCACTTACTGAGTTCAAACATTTTGTAACTGAAAAACAGTGTTAAAGGCTATTTTTACACCTGTGGTAAGGCAGTGATGATTTTCCTTAGTTTATCCTCCATTACTCACTCTATCTACTGATGACTTTATATTCACAATTTATTTCTATATCATTCTCTTTAACATCTAGCTGATAGAAATATTTCTTGTACCTATTTAAAACATAGCAATCTATATTGCATACAAAATGGAAAGTTTTTACAGATTTTTCCTGATCTTTCTTATTTGGA
Source organism: Oxyruncus cristatus (assembly GCA_013399855.1). Taxonomy (NCBI): domain Eukaryota; kingdom Metazoa; phylum Chordata; class Aves; order Passeriformes; family Cotingidae; genus Oxyruncus; species Oxyruncus cristatus. The sequence goes on from VXAY01001838.1 coordinate 442,061, forward strand.
AATTTTTCACAGTAACTATGGCACATGAAGAAAACTGTGATTGTTAAGTCAGAAAGAACATAGGATGTCTAGCTTTTTTATTTTGCATCTGGCTATATCTAATTTTCTAGACAGAAGAATAGTGTCAGATAAAAGAGAAGAACATTTAAAACTAATGCCTCATGCTTATCAAAAAAAAAAAAAAAAAAAAGAGAGAAAAAAGCATATTTTGGAGTTTCCTTTTAAATCAACTACATCTGAAGATGTGAAATAGTCACTACTGTTCAAAAGCACTCACCATTACTCTCATACATAGCAGGAAGATTAATAAATAATTAACGGCATTTCCAAAACAAACATACCTCAAAGACACTGGTGTCTTAGTTCTTCTGAAGAATTACTACTTCAGCTGCCTTTTTGTCTTCTGGTCTTGAAATTGTTTTGTAGCCTAGGAAAAATAAATCTCAGCTTACTTTCAAACTGAAAGCCTAAGACTAGACCCAAGGGAAAGAAAACCCAACCCACTTAATAGCATTGAAGTTAATTCCTCTGTAATCCTACCTCATTATGTTAAGCAAATAAATCTCTAAAAAGGATTGTCTTTTTAAGAGCAAATTAGAAAACTGAATGTCATCTGTGCAGGGAGACATTCTCTTAAAATGCAATCAGCAAGGAAGCTCATAAATAGGGCACTATATAAAAATGTTCCTATCAGGCAATCCTTAGCAGATTTTCAACAGATGTGTATGTAACTATGATTTCACAAATTCCTAAAATAAAATGTGTCGACATCGTTCACTGCAAACGTTCTAAAGTCTAAAAAAATATGCTCATTTAGATTCTAGAGAAAGAACAATATCATAAAGATACATCCTTTATATATCTTCAGTGGCAAGTGCTCTAACCATGCTGCCCAAGTCAAGAAAGGCAGATGCAGAGAGTGGGAGAATGAGGACCCTAAGCCCACTGTTGCAGAGGATAAGGCTTGAGACCATTTAAGGAACCTAAATGCGCTCAAGTCCATGGGACCCAATCAGATTAATTTGTGAGTCCTGGGGGAGCTGGCAGGTAGAGTTGCTAAGTCGCTATCCATAATTTTTGAAAAATCATGGCAGTTAAGTGAAATCCCTGATGACTGGAAAAAGAGAAATACAGCCTCGAAAGGAGCATGGCCAGCAGGCTGAAGGGAATGATTCTCCCCCTCTCCTCTTGTCTTGTGAGGCCCCATATGGAGTACTGTGTACAGTTTTGGTGTCCCCAAATAAAGAAGGATGTGGAACTGTTGGAGCAAGTCCAGAGGAGGGCCACAAAATTGATAAGACTGGATCACGTCCCCTACAAAGGCAGGCTGAGAAAGTCGGGGCTGTTCAGCCTGGAGAAGAGAACGTTGCATAGAGACCTCATAGCAACCTTCCAGTATATGAAGGGGGGGTGCATGGAAGCCAGAGAGGGACTGTTTGTCAGGAACTGTAGCAATAGGACAAGGAGTAATGGGTACAATTGTAAAAGGGGAAATTTAGGTAAGGTATGAGGAAGAAATTCTTTACTGTGAGAATGGTGAGACACTGGAACAGGTTGCACAGGGAAGTTATGGATGTCCCAATCTGTCAGTGTTCAAAACCAGGTTGGATAAAGGCCTTCAGCAACTTGGTCCAGTGGAAGGCATTCCTGCCCATGGCAGTGGAGGCTGGGACAAAACAATCTTTAAGGCCCCTTCCAACCCCTTAACATTCTATGATTCTATGGTTCTATGCTTCTGTGTAAAACGTAGCAAGAGTAGCTACTGAATTGTCATACCTCCCACTCCTGCACATCATCATAATTTGTCATTTACTGAGAAGAATTTAAAAGAAAGTAAAAAACAAGTAAGGTTATTATGTTTTTATTTTATTTCCATAACCATGTAAAATTCAGGAGGCATAGCCCGTAGGTGCATCTTAACACTCATTACACATTTCTAGAAATGCACGTGGAGTGTATAAGCAGTGAAAAAGCAGCACATGCTATAAAATGAAATCAGAGACAAACTACTGCAATAACTATCATTGTTAGAAGGTTTTAAGTTTTTTAAGAAAAATTTTACCAATTTTAAGCCTTTGTTGTTGTATTAGTTAGAAATAAAAAACATGGGTTACCAAACCCTTGGGGGGAAAAAAAGTCAATATTATAGTAACAAAGATTTATTTTTTTTTCTTTAAGAAGAGACGATTCTGTGATTCTGCTGCAACTTTATTAAAAGTCAATATTATAGTAACAAAGATTTATTTTTTTTTCTTTAAGAAGAGACGATTCTGTGATTCTGCTGCAACTTTATTAAAAGTCAATATTATAGTAACAAAGATTTATTTTTTTTTCTTTAAGAAGAGACGATTCTGTGATTCTGCTGCAACTTTATTTTTAAAACACTTCTCTTCTTTTACTCATCCTGTGAGTTATTCCTTGGGTTAAATTACTTTGTTTATCTAGACCAGCACAAATAAGTTATTTTAAATAAAAACAACATAGAACACAGCTTACTCGAAGAGTATGCATGTATAACAAGATTAAGTGAACTCAGCTTTGGAAGATGATCGTGTCATATGAAACCATTGTACAATGTGGAAGAAACTAATGAAGAGAGTACTCAAATGATAGTAATAAAAGGTACACAAAGCCAAAACAGAAATGAAAAACAACTAAAAAAAGTTCATTAGAGCTTCATTCATACCCACAAGCCAGCAATGTAACTAGTTAGAAAGAAGTCAGGAAACAAATTTCTGACAATAGCTGATTCAGAGCCTTTTACTTCAGTACCTCTCAAAACCAAAAGTATATAATCGCACACACGTGTGTTTGGATATGTGAAAGCCAATGAATGCTACAGAAACTAAAACAAGGCATCCAGCATTCACAATGTGAAGAAATGGAACATATTATGCTATCATTTAAGATTTTTTAAGAGCTAAGAGACTGTGTACTTCAGATTCACAAAATTAAAATAATTGCACTGCCCCCATTAAAGCAAAATCTTGATTTATAAATATCTATAAGTCAGAGTGGCCTTGACTTGAGGGTTTTCTATTACTTTTTCAAATTATAATATAATGGAGTCTCATGTAATTTTTCTTATTTCTCCTTTTAATAATGATTTTTGAGACTTGCAAATTTCAAGATTAACTGATGTCTCTTCATCCATAGGCTATTGCCATCGAAGTGCTCTAACATTTTCATGGTACACTGGAAACAAGATAATGGAGTGACAGTGGTAAAAATAACTCTTGCTTGAATTATGTTTTTTTTAATTGATGTTTCGGTGAAAAGTGGCAACAAAGCAGATCCCTTCTTTCGTATTTACATCTTTCTTTTTCTTCTATAGATACATTAAATAAAAGTCTCCAAAAAATATTGTTTCATGAAGCAAGAACACACATTTAAAAGTAGTTTCTAGTCTCTCACAGAAATCCTCACACCTTTGTATTGTTACATTAATTAGAGTATTTACATCAGATTATTTGATTTTATGGTGTTTGCTGAGATTAAGAAAATGCCCAGTTCTTTCAGTCTGTTAATTTTTTTCCTGTTTCATTTTCTTCTCAGTTTGGTTGCTTGTTGTTTCTCTGTTTTGGTGTTTTAAAGGCTCCCATTAAGTTGGCATCTTTGTTGTTCATGTATTTGTTAAAAACTTTGAAAGCTGTTGTTTTCTGCTATACTGTGTTTTAAGAGACACCATTTCAGTACCACATGCATTTATACTTATAAAATATTAAAATATATTTATTTATTCTACCATGATATCAGAAAGAAACTCTTGGATTTAATCTACTCCCTTTAGATATTTGATAACAAAGTCAGATAAAAGTAAGAACATTCAATTATTGCAATAATTGCTCATCAAAACATTTCACAGCTTCCGAAAACAAAATTTGATCAAATTCAGTAGAGCTTGCTTTAGAAAAATTGCATTTTCTGACACAAATGTATTCTGTTGTTAAAATTCAGGATGAGTCTAAATATTACTTACTCTCAATTCAGTCTGAGACTTCTGTCTGCAGTGACATTTTAATCTATATTACCAAAAGAACAAAACTAAATGTCTAGCACAAGGAGAGAAAAAACAGACTTACTAAAAGGCTAAATACACAAGAAAGAGGAATTCAATTTTATTAAGCAGAAACAGGACAAAATAGAAAGCAGAGGAACAGCTTTAGGTTCACCATTGCAGTATCATAAATTTTCTTCAGAGAATGATAGTGAAAGCAAAAACTGGTATGAGCTTATTTTCCTGTCAAATGATCAAGACTGATAGCACATAGTTTCCCTTGGATATATAGAAGCAAAAGCTCTGCTTTCCTTTGGACTGCTTGAAGTCTAATGATGTTCTTCCCATAAAAAGAGACATCCAAAGATAAAGGAAGCAAACAACTTTTTTAAGCTATGACTTAGAAGATAATTTCTGAGCCCACAGAAGGTCTCACAGTATATTTTAAATTACACACTGACATAAATCTCTTCTTCATAAAGTATAACCAGGTCTTGGTCTGCTTGGGTTACAAAACAATTTTTCATTTCCCACAAATTGACTCGATGTTGAAAACAATCTGTGTCTTGAAGGGAAGAAAACGACTTGAAACAACTGAAGGCTTTATTTAGTGTGTGGTGCTGACTGCAGTTGTCTGTGTATCAGGAGAGCAGAGTTCTTCTGTCTTAGGAGCAAAAAGAAAGAGATGGGAATACAAGAGTGATTGCAGTAGAACATCAGAAAAATGCTTTGCTTTCCTCAGCTGAATTTTAGTTCTGACTAAAATGTTCTTTAAATTCCAAAAATACAGTAAGTAAAAATGTAAAGAAAAAAGGAAAAGACTTGTCTGTCAACTGCAACACAGTTTTGAGGTGAGAAAACACACTGATTAATAATCTGATAAATCATTTGCTACATGATTATGAACTGTTTCGGCAGGTTTTGCTTCAGTTTTCTAACCTATCAAATATGAATAGCAACATTTTTTTCCCCTTGTCTTTTATTCCCTTTCTTTGGCTCTTGAGTGGGTCAGACTCTCGCTGGGCCTTGCATAATGTGATACTAAAGAACTGTCCTTGGAATGTCAGCATACCATAATCAGAAACATACTACCAATGAAGAATGACTGCCTATCGTGACATATAAAAAGACTTTATGCAAGGTTCAAGTATTTATTAAGAAAAAATCTGAAAATTAATTAGAAATAATGTTCTCCTTCAATCTGATATATCTAAAGAAGATAGAAACTGCAAGCCTGAAGTGAGAGATACAGCGTTCCATTAGAGACAATATGTAACGCCTAAAAATGGGAGAAAGAGAATCAGAACCAGAGAGATACTTATATTATAGTGAGCATGCCATCCTGCCTGTATTGGCAAGTGCTCTTGTCTTATTTGGAAGGAATTCAAGTGAAAGACAAAATTTCCTCTAAGAAAGCATAAATTCACTTGCTTCACTTGTTTTTCTTGGAATTTTTTTTCTCTTCCTTGCAGCAAAGGAGGTGCAAACTGTTTAGAAAATCTGAATGGTGTTGGATGATTTTGGATTTCTGAAGTTTACACATGCCTCCTTTAATAAACCTGGAACACAGCACTCACTGAAGAGATGTCTGGGAAGAAAGATTTTTCAGCTTTCTGTTAATATTATTGGACAAAAGTATACTCTCTGATTTCATCACCTGACCAAGGAAAAAGAATACAAACACAGATTCTACCTCTTCTAGCCTATCTTTTCTCTTTTCGTTTTTGGACATCATCCATAAGCATCTACAGGCACAGCATCAATCTTTGTTCTGAATTCCCTTTAAGAAAATTAAATTTATTTTCAAGAAAGCATTCTCCATACCGCTATGGCATTTTAGAACAGAGTCAGAAATATGAGAAGCAATATTTAAATTTTAGGAGGCTACTAGTTTTATACCAAGAGAAAAAAAATGTATTTATATACATAAAATGTTAAAACTAAGTTATTTATACCAATGGAAATTAAAAAAAAAAAAA
>VXAY01001838.1:448074-478496 GCA_013399855.1 Oxyruncus cristatus
AAAAAAAAAAAGAAAAAACACACCAAATTAAATCTTTTTAAAGAGAAGTCTTATTCTTCTTTAAATTTAAGACAGTTTTGTCTTTACTCCCGAAGAAACATACCATTATTCCATGCTTCTGTGACCAATGGAATCTTCTGTATATTCATTTCTTCCAGAGAGGCTTTATCTGTTATGACTTTATCCTTTCATCTGCTGGCTTTATATTGCTTTGTATCTACCTGCACTCACTTCTTTATATTTGGGTTGTCCAAATCTGTTGGGCAGGTTACACAGTCCATCTGTAACAATGCTTCTAAAGCAGCCCAGGACACCAACAGCCTTCTTTGTGTTTCACTTTCCAGCTAGTAAGCCCCTCTCATATACTGGTGCCTCAGTTCATTCCTCCCCAGGTGCATGACCTCACGTTTACCCTTGTTGAACTTCATGAAGTTCCTGTCCATTTCTCCAGCCTGTCCAGGTTCCTCTGGATGGCATCACAACCCCTGGCCTGGTAGCCAGTCCTCCCAGTGTGGTGGCACCAACAAACTTGCTGAGGGTAAACTCTGCCTCATCATCCAGATCATTAATGAAGATGTTAAGAAGAACTGGACTCAGAGTTGACCCGTGGGGTACACTGTTAGTTACTGACCTCCAACTAGACTTAATACCACTGACCACCACAGTCTGGGCCCAGCCTTTAGCCAGTTTAAAGTACACCTCAATGTCTGTTCATCCAATACATACTTCATTAGTTTCTTTATGAGGATCATACAAGAAAGAGTGTCAAAACTCTTGAAACCTAGGTAACCTTGCTGACTCCCCACTGCTCTACACTCATCTACCAAGACAGTCATTTTCTCATATAAGGTGATCAATTTGGTCATACATGGTGTTCTGTCATGGCCCATGGTCTTATCTATGTTGAGTTTGCTTAAATATTCAGGTATTAAATACACGATCCTCTTCCACAACGAGCATACCTTCTGTGCTCCAGGTTTTCCCATGTCTTCAAGGCTTGAGGTTTCTGAAGGCTGGTTTTGACAATTAAAACTAAGAGGAATTCAGAACTTCAGCCTTTTTCTATGTTCCATGCCACCAGGTCCCATGTCTTATTCAGCAGAGGGTCCACATTTACCCTATTTTTTCTTTTGTCACCTATGTACATATAGAAATCCTCCTCATTGTCTTTTGACATCCCTGGCCAGACTCTGTTCCATGCTGGCTTGTCTCTACTGACAGCATCTCCACAGGCTCAAACAGTGCCTCTATATTCCACCCAGATCACCTGCCCCTGCTTCCACCTTCTGTATGCTTCCTTTTTGTGTTCAAGTTTGCTCGGGAGATCCTAGCTCATCCATGCAGTGATCCTGATATTTTTGGCTGACCTTCTGCTTGCAGAGATGGACTGAGAAGAATAAAATCTAAAATTGTTAAAGTATTTATCAAGTGGTCTTCTTATCAGTGTAAGCCATGGGAGGCAATTTCACAAAACTATACATACAAAGAGGCTTTTAATATTTAAACAAAACTTGTAGGAAATCAACACAAGTCAGAAGGTAGACTACTCTGATAATACTGTTCTTATTTTATTCTAAAGGCCCGGTCAGGGAATAAAAGAGTGCAGCTGCTAAACAGATTAGAGGAATTTAATGAATCTGTGAAAGAGTGTTGAATTGTTGCCTCTTCTGTCTTCCAAAAGCCTTTATTATGGTATTTCTGTGAGTCACTTTATTTTCTGAGGATTGTTAAAAAATATCTCTCCAAGGACGAGTAAGGTTCAGTATGTGAACTGCTGTACCACCCTTCTATGCAAACAGCTAAGAGCTTTCTGAAAGCACATACGTGATAAAAAATTTTCTCTTTACTAGTAATTCACCTTTGCTTAAGTGCACAACTTATTGCTTTTCAGACTGCAGGTAGTTAGTTCAATTCCCAATAAAGTTAGACTTTATGTACGTTCAAGAAGTACTTAAACTAAAGGAACTGATTTAATGCTGCTGTCTGAATCATTAGTGTGCTAGCAGGGGACTCCCAAATCACTAGTTTAACAACTGCTACTCAGTCGTTAAGGAATTTTTCAAAGTGCTGCACCAGCACTCGGGGAACTTCAAAAAAGAACTTCTTCGGTACCCAGCTAGTTACTGACACTTCTCAATTCCTGTGACGTTTTACACGCATTTTGCAAAAGTGCCAGAACTGCACAATGTAAGGAAGAAGTAAACCATCAAGCCTTCAGTACTCATTAAATATTTTTAATTATATATTAAGTTTTGCAACAATTGCAGTTACCTGGATTATTCTGTTTTAAGCCAATTATGTGACCTACTCCTCAGGGATATGCAACATTATAGTAAAGTAATAAATTATCACCTCTGCCAGACTACTCAGTCTGGTTTGTGAAGGATATGTGTACAGGAGAGGCACAGAATACAGTCAGTGACTGCCTTCTAGCAGAGCGCACTTTTCTCATTGTAATATTTCCTTTCTTGGTGCCCATGTGAAATCATGTAACAAACATAAATAAGCCAAACAAACTGTTTTCTGTGTAAACACACCCACACATGTTTTATAATGTGTAATCGCACACTTACACAGACAGCATGCTGATAATTTTGAGTGGAACTGTTGTGCTCTTAGCGTTCTTTCATTTAAGTAGGTAACATGGACAACTTTACTAAAGCCAACTTTACTAAAAATCTGACGGAAAACAAAAAGTATAAAAACTTGGGAAAAAGCATGGAAAAAATTACCATCACCACCACCGGCTGCACTGGACTCTCTCCCATTTAAAAAGTGATTTCTTCAAACAGGCATTTAAATTAAAATTAGATTAGCTACTTCTGTGTTCTCTTTCTAGTTAAAAATTTATCTGCCATTGTTGACATCCAAAATACCATTTTTATATAGTGTCCCTGGAGGTTGGTTCTATCTTCTCTGAAATAAGAGCACATAACTTCCACTCACAATTATTCTGGATAATTCTGCAGGGATGATGACAGTAGAGAGATAACATATTTGATTATCTCTTTCAATTAGCAGTCTGAGTTGTAAGAACTGCCATTTTGGATTGCTCCTGTCTTTCTCCTCCTATGCTCCTGGAATACTACTAGCTGGTAGAAACAAATATGTTCTCTATGATGTACTTCATTTTCCATGGAAGAATATAAAAATTATAGGCTGAGTGTTTGCTACTGTTTTCCTCTTTTATTTTTTATTATGGAGTAAGAACCTTTTGGGGAAGAATACAGCAATGCAGAGTAACTTTCATCTTCAGGGTAAAGAGGATGATTTTCATCTTAAGGACTGATAAGATAGTGAGCAACACATGAAAAGTAACATAGTAGAAGTCCTCCCCTTACCTCAAGACCCTGAAAGTGACCAAAACGTAAAAACAGGACCAAAATCTCAAAAAAACCCCCCAAAAAACTGTGTATCTGTTAAAAAGTAAGATCAAAGTCTAGATTCATTTTGATATTACCAAGGATGTAGAATTCCTAGCCTACATTACAGTACCCCCTGTTTGTATGGTAACTGTGCCCTTCACATACTCAGCACCATAAAGACTTCTTAGAGTCAGTGTTGTCTCAAAGTTCTCATTGGTACTGAAATGATGAAAAATATCTGTACAAATCTTAACCAAAAATAAACTTGACTGAATTTATCAGATTATTCTAAAAATTCATTTGCTTGCCATTATAGTTCCTACATTTTGTACTGTGTTCATCTTAGTAAGACACTTTTAAAATGTAATCTTATTAAGTATCTGAATTTACTCATAATATTATTATAATTATTAGCACATTCAAAGGGTTTGGAAAACAGAACCTGATAAGGGTTACGTTTACACACACACTTTCAGTCTCCGTAAAGTAACTTAACAGATTGAAGATGGATTAATCAGCCAAAATTTAAACCCTTAAAAAATCTTCATCAATTTGTCATTTAGACTTTCTTTAGGGTCAGTGGAGGAAAACAGATGCCTGTAACAGATCAGAATTTCCATAAATTATAATAGCTATGCCCAGACTCATTAGTCTGTTTTTTAGATTTTTAGATAAATACTTTGTTCCTCATGCTGGAGCCAGGAGAATTTTTAACTCCTGACGCTTAAGATCTAGGTCTGCATCCCAGAAACTTAAGAACAATGTTACATCTACTGTTCTGGCATTCTGTATTGCCTCGCAACAGAGGAAAAGGTTCCAGAACTGAATAGCTGAAACCTATTGTCTCAGATACGCTTTAGCACAGCGGAAGTCAGCCTTGGAAGACAAACCATACATAAGACAAATTGTTCCCCCAAAACCACATCCCTTGCTTTGTCTCTCAACAACACATATTCCTAGAGGTTTTCATGAGTGCTGATCTCCCCATCCAATCTTTCTCTTGCTAATATTTTGTTCTCTTATGTACCTTTTTTCATTTTAAGAAAACACATCTCATTCCAGAAGTCTTGCATGCATACTTAGAAGGTCTTTCAAAAGAAAAAGTAGGTCACCAGTCCATTATTTTAGATGGAAATACAAAATTTGTTATAGCATACCAATTCTATAGGCCTTTTCTCTTAAAAAATTACTTTGTGTGTCCAATGAAAGCAGATAAGGCTTTTTGATACCTGTACACTAGCAGTTATCAGTAAAAAAACCAGTATGAACAAGTTGTTCCACAAACAGGAAAACATCTTTTGTTCTTATTTTTATGACAATGACATCAGCTCCCCAACATCCCTATCACACCCCTACTAAACAAAAGATTGCACATGCTGTGCCTGCAACTATTTGTGCATGGAAAGGATAGGTAGAAAAAATACGATGACTGGTTGATGAGCTGCTACAAAGAGTACTGGTGATGCTCAAGTCCTGTCCTGTCTGTCCTCTCCTCAAGGGAACACTGATGCTGCTCCCCCATTTAACTCCTTAACCAGTTTCCACACAAATAAAGTACAAAGCTAATGACCTTTGAGATTTCTTCTGTACTTTCACCTTCACTACATACTGGCAAACCAGTTCAGGAGGGACTCGTAAATAAAAGCAGGCAGCATTGTTGAATGAGGTTTAGAAAGAAAAAAAAAAAAAAAAGAGCACCCTAAGCATGCAGTGAAAACATAGATGAAGAATTCATGTTATATAAAATTAGTAAAAAAGTAATTATAAATTGTAGGACAATACACACTGATGGACTGTAAGAGCTATGCAAATTCTGTTCCGCCGCTACGCCAAGATGGTGTTGATTGACTGAGCTCAGTGCAGCATTGTGCATGAGAACTAGTTACAAAATTGTTCTTCACACTATGCTTGCCATATGTACAGGCCTTTTGCTTAAATAAACTATCTGAGGTGTCAGTACAATTTTAGCACACTTGAAAACAGAATGCAAATTCAAAGCCTACGATTGCATCCATAAGACCATATGGTCATAACCATGAAATGTACAGGGACTAAATGCAATAGGTAGTCCACAATATTTCCCAGAACTGTAACATTAGTTTAAAAAATGAACTTAATCACTTCTCATTTGAATTTTAATCAGTCAGTATCTTTTTTTATGAAATGGCACATGTGTAATATAATACATCCCACAATAATGTCCTAATAATAATAATAATCCTATAATAATGTCCTAAGTAACAAAACAAAAATCCAAACCACCCAAGTAAAGATCTAAGTGTCCCTCAAAGAAAATCTAATAGAGCACAAAGGTCTAAAAGAAAAAAATCTGCCTTTCTACGTCATGATTATCCTGAAGTCATCTATTTAAAATTTATTTTCCGCATCACAAACTTTAGCTGAATTTTATTCCTTCATAAACATTTGAAGTAAAGTAAGTTATTTCAAATAATGTAAGATGAATTTTGTGGAAGAGCATTCTCATTTTATAATTCAAAGTACAAAGTAAGAAACACATAGCAACTGAAAAGATGTGATGCTTTCTCCACTTGAATAGTTTCCAAATGATTGTCTTCCTTTAAGCCAATATCAAGTGCACAGACTGAAGTGACTATAGAATCAGACGGGTTGGAAAGGTTTCACCTGGTCTGAATCCTTCAATAATAAGTATGTATCATTTTCTGTTAATTTTCTTTTCCGGTAGTAAAAGATTTTTTATATATATATTTGATCCATCATTGGAGAAAAACAGATAAAATATTAAAGATTGAGTTGGAATGTTAAGTTTTTAATTAAAAATTAATAAAGAACAAAAGTATGTTAAATTATCTGGAGAACATCATCATCATCATCATCATAACTTTACTTATGATAATAAAGGTGAAACGAAAGAAATGACTGAGCTGAAACTATGACTGAACTAAAACAGAAATCTAGAAAGAAAAATCTTGATTATTGAAAAGCACATTGGAATTAAATGTATAAATGCAAAAAAAAATGTTTTCAAGATATATAATAAACTCTAAAGCAACGCACTTTTCCTTCTCTTTCTAAATAAAAAAATACTGCTTTTGAGACTGACACAAATATTTTCACCTCCAGTAGTGAAATAAATGCCAATTAATTATCGATATATTATCTGCACTTAACATCACACTGAACTGTTTGAAAGATTACATGCAATTATCAATGTACTGGTTTATTGCCTTAAAGAGCTTATCCTATTAACAACAAATAATGAAAATTACTGTTCAAAACCACTGAGTGATCAACTTGTTTCAGAAAATAATAAGAACTACTAGATTTAAGTTCTATTTGATGACAGCAGTCCTACTCAGAAAAAAAAAAAGGTCTCTTCTTGTAAAAGGAAATCTCTCTAAACTGTTTCCAACTTCTTGTCATTAGACCAATAAAGATGAAATATTAACTTATTTTCTTCTCCTTTAATTTTACAACTCTTCCAAAAAATACTCAAAGCTGTTTACCTCCCTCGACTGATTAATCAAGTCACTGAAACAAACAAAATATCCTAGGTAACCTTCTGGTACTGTAATAAAAAATTACAGTTTTTGAAACAGTCTTAATATGCTTGATTTTATCACTTAAGCAGACTTTCGCTCCCATTTCCAAACACATTTATATCAACTTCTTATGTGTCAGTATTGTAGCATTCCTCAAACTAAAACTATCTTCAGATGTTTCTTGGTCAGTCAAACATAACTGTCTTTTCTGTTGGTAGGAATATTTCATACACCACTGTCTAAGAACCTTTAAATAAATAAGCAATTCACAGTGGTGAAATGAAAAATAAATAAAAGAAGTATCATAACTATTAAGAATAACTGAGGTTCAGAAAAATCCCAGAAACAACCCCAAAACAAACTTAAACCCGCAAATAAAACCCGCTTGTATCTTGAAGCCAATCTGGGAAATTTAGAGTAGAATTTCCCCCAGAAACAAACTTCGATAAGGATAATGAATGCAATTAAAGCATCTTGTTATCCACCCAAGTACTCCATTTTCTAAAATGTGATACACATGTGCATATTCAAGTGTAGACAACTTCAAATCTGTGGCTTAGGTAAATAACAGCATTCAAGGTGTGGAAAGCATATCCTCAATTATGCTACAAATGATACACAGCTGGCAATAGAATTAGCAACAGCTGCAACTAAACTAGTACAGAACCCGATTTTACTTTGTCTTCCAGATGAATCACACTTGCAATCTAACCAGCTGCAACAGTTGGAGTCTTTATTTTGTATTACACGTGGCCTGAATTTCATTTTCTAAAGTTTTCAGCAGAGTGTGTGTTCCTGTACGGTTGGCTGATATTTATGAGCTTAAAATACAACAATAGTTAACTAAGTGAAAGAAGCCAGATATTAACCTCAATAGCTGGCATTCTACATTTTCAAGTCTCATGAAGAAAATATCAATGATCGCAACTTGTGAATGACTGGAATTCAAGTAACAGCATGGCCTTTGAAAAAGACATGCAAGACATTCTCATCAATACCTATGATTCATCTGATTATGTGTAAGGCTGAGTCAGAGCAGAACTAATGGATTGCTTTACCTGGATCGTTACTTAGTAGAAAAGTCTGCTGGGTGAGATAATTTCTTTTAGAAATGTTCTTTGCTAGAAAACAGTATTGATAAAAAGAAAAAAAAAAAAGAACTGGGAAAAAACCCAAACAAACAAAAACCAAACTACCAAACAAAAACCAAAAATTGTGAAAAAATGGAAGAGCAGCAAAGTCCCCCTTTCTCCGAATAACAGCAAAAATTGCCGTTGGATTTATTGCTGTTGCTTTGCTTAGTTCTGATCACTTTTAAATGTTGTGACTCATCACTGAAGAAGATTTGTTTAATCAGTAATCTATACTTATTTTTGCATTTTATTCCCAATTTTGAAACAAAGGGGAAAAAACATAATGCAAAGTTTTGGTAAGTATGCCTCTTCTTAACTTCCAATTAACAGGTTTCATTGGCAGTTGTCAGCTCTTCATCTGCTTGACTAAACATAGAACTAGTTTGTACACACAGCAGATTATCGTTACTACAAAGCTCCTTAGACACAAGATTTAGACGTGTAAAAATTCTTTCATACAGTCTTATGTAACAGATACTGGTTATTGCCCAAATAAATCAATTGATAATTTTAGCTTTGACTAATTTATTTGTTCCCTTAGGAAAGAAATAAACGAACAAAAAAATCACATGTAGCTCAATGACATTTTTTCTATCTAAGATGGATTTATTTTTTTAAAATATAATCTCAAACCAGTTTCTGGAACTATGACCTGAATTTTTTAATAACTATTTTATATTTGAAGCTTTGTTTAACACAGTCTCTATTTGCCTAAGAGGATTCTTATGCTTCCAGCCAAAATCTAAGGGCTGCAAGAAATAACATGTGCTTGACACTGTTAACTGGTCCCAAACTTATATCTTCAGTATCCTTAATTTTTCCCTAGTTATAAAAATTGTATAACTCAAGAAACACTGTGTTCATATAAATGGCTCTTTGAGTGTCACAATTTCTTACATATATTCAAAAATACTGGCAGTCTACATCTGCAAAACAGGTTAATCTGAAGACCAGTATTTTCTTACCTATTCAACATAGATACCAATGGCCTACTTTATTACACTTCCAAAACTCCATCCAACAAGCATAAAGGTAATACAGATATCTCCCAGGAGCTAGGGCATCTCTAAAGCAAGAAACACTCCTGAACTACATTCTTTAATACTCTCTGTGAAGTGTGAAAGGGAGGGGATATTGTAGCAGCTGTTTTTGCTGTCACATGGGACGCTGGGTTTGCAGAAGGCATGCCAAGTGGAGCGTGGCACTGTACCAACATTGATCCCTCCAAACCTTTCTCATCTGTGCCACCCTCAGCACCTAAGTTTCAAATGTAAAAATGCATTTTTTAGCCCTGGAGTCCCTGGAGCTGTAGGATTTGTGGGTCTCTTGACCCTAAATCTAATGGCAGCTTGGATGTGAGGCTGAGATACATCTGAGACTTGGGTCCTGTGAGTGGCCCAGATGAGAAAGGTTTGAGGGGAGCAATGTTGGTGTAGTGTCACTCTCCCCTTGACATGCCTTCTGCAGCCCTAGTGTGCCTAGATCTGTAGGCTTTGTGCCTCTCTGAACCCTAACTATAATGCATTTTCATTAACAGCTTAATTTACACAGTTGCTAAGTGGTCTTTGAAATAATGTTGTCTTAATTTTAAAAAATTAAGTCAAATACAAAAGTAAAAAAAAAAGAAAAAAAAAAAAGAAAAAAAACCTAACAACCGATTTCATGAACCTAAATTACCTAAATTAATTTCCTGTCAACTACATTAGTAACATATCTGGTTTACACATTCATGGATACTTGAAGACAATTAAAGTTTGAAATAAATTTTATTTCTATAGGCTTACCTTCTCCCAATCTGTAAGTGACTTCCACTAGAAAATCTGTCACATCTAAAGTTCTTTTTCTTAGTATTTTAGAGGCAGAAATTTTGAACCTGTTAAAGGTAACTTCTGAACCACAATAGGATTAGGGAAGTTATCACTTGATTAGAAGAAAGTCCAAAGAACTTCTTTAGATATTACTTCAAGGTTTAATTAATTCTAAGTTTAACACCTGTAGACTTTTTGAATATGCCCCAACCAATCTGTTCAATTCATTAGTTCCAATTTCTGTTGAAAAAGCTATTTGCTTATTGCAGCTGCTTCATTTTCGGAAGGCAGTGATAATGAAGTTCTTCTAAATCAACAGTGTTGTACAACATAGCCTTCTAGTGTAACTAGCATTCCTTTTTTATTTGTCTAATTACAAAAATCAACCACTATTTACAAACAGAGATGCTATAGCTAAACGTTATTATGTTCATAGAACAGAGTTCTATTGATTTCAAAAAGGTCCTGATTTCTTTTTGCAAAAGAAATGCTATTACTGAAAGGAAATTAAAGTTCTGTGTTTTATTCAAAAAATCACAAAACTTCCAAATTGAAACAAAAAGATACATAACAGAGCCAGGACCAAGACTTTCAATACGTCTGTAGTTCGTTTATGTAAACAGAAAAAAAAAATTGTCTTCCATGACTGTCCTTAACCAAATACACTTTTTTACAGTCCACATACAGTCAGCTCAAGTAATCTAGAAATTTCTGAGAAAAGAGCAAGAATAATGAAAATAGAACCTAAAGCCTTCCACGTCCTCCTATATGCAGAGTTTCAGACGTAATTATTCAGACACTACAGAATATTTAAGTGTGTCTATAAAGGAGCATAGTGGTCTGACTGTGGAAGTAAATAATTTGCTGAAATTATTAATCTTCTTTCAAGCTGATATATACTATTTTGATACACAAGAAACTGTCTTGAAATATACAGTCTTTTGAGATACACATATGCAAAGCTGTTGGTCTTGATGACAACACACCGTTACATATCAGCAGAGCATCAAATCAGTAATCACATTGCTTGTTCTGGCACATAAGCTGAAATTCTGAGGAAATTAGTTGAGTACACAGAGGCAGAGAGAGAAACCCAGACCCTTAAGTAGAAACCAACTACTCCAATGCACTTCATTCTTCACTTTCTTCTTATGATATGAACTGAACAAAAACCTGGCAACTATCTAGAAGTATTTTAAGCCACATTTCAGTAATGAGTTGGAAGGGAAATAAAAATATGTAATTTTCTCTATGTACAAAAGAATAACAGATTATTCTACCTGAATATAACCTGAGAGTACTGTCAGTGGTCATCCTTTTGCAATTTCCTTCTACTGTCCTCACAATCAATTTTCATCTTATTTGCAGTTTTTATTTAAAAGAGATTTTACTTATTATATTTAAAGATGCTTTAAATAAAGGAGTATACCAGTAAGAAAGGAGAAAAAAGATTCAATGTCTCTATACTAAACACTGATGATCATTTGCTAGTGTTTTATCTAGAATAACCTGTACAGTGTTGGTCAATCTGCTCAATGCATTTAGACTCAAATAAGAGCCCAGAAGAGCTAGTAACATGTTAATGGAACTGCAGGGACTTTTCATGCAAGAAAACTAAGGGAGCTTAACAAAATTAAGGCCAAGAGGAAAGCGATTGCTCTCTGGAAATTCATTATGTGCTACAGATTTGGGACAGAAAATTATTTAAAGTAAAATAAATTAAAGTTAGTTAAAGGGAACTTTAAAAATAGATTTAAAACTCCCAGTCTCTCACAAACAGAAGCTCCAAGACTTCCACATGGACAGTTTCTGACCAGCAGCTGCAGTCTTTAATGTTAGGTATTACACCATAACGGGACACTTAAAGTAATCCACTGGCTAGGGAAGCCGCTTGGACACCTATAAAAAACACGATAATGTTCTTGCTTAAACTGAGATGTTCCCATATCTACCTGAAGCCACCTATAATTAAGACATGAATACTGACTTCACACAGTTTTGGCCAAGTGTTTAACTGAGTATGTTGCTCATCCACTGGCAACTTGTCCATGGCAATGCAGTAATGAAGCATTCTTTTCCTCAGCGTTTCTTTTCTCCCTTACCAGTGGCCTTGGCACACAGGCTTTGCTGCATGCTGCTTCCAGCTTCGCAGTCAAATGTCCATCCTGTTGATGGGAATTCAAACAAGCTAATCTGAAACTTGAATGCAAAAAATTGGTAACAATTTTATACTTATCACTTTCACTTCCCACTCAATTGTCTTCTTCTGGAGATAAAAAAAAAAAATAATTAAACTAAGTAATAACAAGACAGTACTCAAATGCTTTATCTATATCTGATAACTCCTTCTTTCGTCTTGCATTACTTTCCTATATCAATGCTATTCTAATGAAGACCCTTTCCTTCTGATAAGCTAAGGACATATTTGATTTGTTATAGCTTGAAATAAGCAAATTAATTTAAATACTTTTAAAATGTTGATCATTACTAACTGTCTTATCATGCAGTCACTCATGCATATTTGTTCCACAGCTGCTCCAATCACTTAGGGAACTAAATATGTTTATCCTGGGAGGTGGGGAAAGTCAGGATTCTGTTTCAAAACTTACTTACATAGGGGAAGGATACTGCCAATAAGCTGAATGGGAAAAGCTGAAGCAAAAGCCTGAAATGGGGTAGGGGCATCCAAACTATTGAATTCAGAAATCATCAGGGCAGTGTGTAGCCAAGAACCTCTTCCTGATAAAAGCAAGAAATTCTTAGTGAGATAACAGGGACACTTTTGAGGACTGTCAGATGGAGAAACTGCCTTTCCTACAAGTCAGACAACCTTCAGAAATTTTAGGTTTTGTTCTAGAGTTCCCCCCATTGGTGATCATTGCCAAATATTACACCTCAACCAGTCTGCTTTAAACAAGACTTCCCTACAGCATTTGCAGGAATTTCATGGAAGCAACAATTCTTGTTGAGTTCAAACAGACACAATGAGTAAGTTATTTTCCCTTATGGAAAGAAATAAAAAACTCACCCAGAACAATTATCAGTCATGGTTAAAATCAAACAAAACCCAAAACCTGAAAAACCTAAACCACAACCAAAGTAAACCAAAACCCTGGGAAAAAGGATGATGTGGTCGCAGTTCAAACACTGTAAGTATGTATACATATATACTACATATACAGTAAAGTTTAATTTCATCTGTTGTTATTATATTTTAAAAAGGCTATTATCACTGTTCACTGAGGTCAAACTTTTTATCTGGCATCTGGCATATCTTGTTTAGTTTAGTTTACAACTGCATATGAGAAAAAAAATCTCTTTTTTTTTTATACAGAAACAATCAAACTTCTATAAAAAAGACAATTTATCTCAATAAATGCCTTCATTTTTCACTGGAGGAGATTCCTGTATCTTTATTCTAATATAAAAAATCCAAACTAACTCAGCAATGTCTAACAGCAAAACCACCAAACACACTGCTTCATATGAAAATATGAAAACGCTCATGAATATTTCAGGCAAATTTCAGTGTCAAGGGATAAAAGTTCATAAAATTTCACGGCCTGGAGACATGATTAATTTTTAGAAATAGCTCCTGTTTACTAAAACACAAGAGATTAGTTCAGTGCTTCAAAGTGAAAAACTTTAGTATGAGAACTGGACTTTTCAAAGTATAGATCGCTGAGGAAGGTGGTTGAAGCCGAAGGATGTGTATGCCATGTTAATCCTTCAGTTACAGCAATTATTGAAAGGCCTTATTAGGGATGCAGGTTTTCCACCCTCAGTCTCCATCTCTACAGAGAAACCCAGGTGTTAAGCAGGTGTTTATCTAGAATCCTCTAAAACTACATTTACAATTAAAGAGAAAAAGTATTTAAGCAACAAAAAATCATCACTTCAAACACCGTGCTTTAGGTTTATAAGGCAATATTACAGGTTATCTTCTTCAAATATAATTTGTAATGGTTGTGCACCATAGGAACAGAGACATAACGAAGTAGCTGCAACCTGTGTTTGTGGCAGCAAACGTTGCATCCCCTTGAAATAATAACATGATAAGGAATTTTCTTTGGCTACTATGAACAGAGAAAAATCAGATTTTTTCACTGTGGAATATAATTTGCTGATTTCCTAATATGGATTTAAAACAAAGAAAACCCCCCAAAAAATCAAAGTAAAAGCCAATTAATGTTTTGCTTACATGTTTTACTCAATGTAACTCCATAAATACAAACATCTTCAGAACTGGTACCCCATAATGCTTCTTTTTTCCCTTGATATTGGCCTCTCATTAGAAACTTCAATAAATCTGCAACTAAAGCAATGCATCAGTGCCCTTGAGGAGCTGTGACTCTTTCACATCTATTGAACTAAGCAGTTTATTTTGTTATACTCATGTATAGGCATGAGATTTAAAAACAGTTTGCGTTGCAATGTTGGGGGCTTTCCCCTGTCCAAAAAGAAATATATTTCTCTATTTAAATGTCATATGATTTCTTCATGGAGATACTTCTTTCCTTCCTGACCTATTCCTTTAACTGATTTAAGTGGCTGGGTCCTGAAGTTTAGTTTTTTCCTCTGCCTTTTTTCCTACGTGTTTGAAATGTTCAAAGCTAAACTGACAATCCTCAAATTCAGGCAAGTTATCTTTTCTTTTTTTTTTTTTTACTTTTTTTTTCACGGGTTTACATAGCTGAGTTTTGATAGCGGGGGGCGGGGGGCATAGGGTGGCTTCTGTTAGAAGCTGCTAGAAGCTTTCACTGTCCTATGAGGAGCCAATGACAGCCAGCTCCAGGAGAGATTTCCTGCTGCTGGCCAAGGCTGAGCCAATGAAATGTGCTTCTGTAATAGCATATTTAAGAACAGAGGAAGAGAGGAGTGTTACGCAGAAGAAATTCCAGTCCGAGAAGAGAGGACTCAGAACATGGGATAACAAGCAGGCTCTAAGGTCAGTGCAGCAGTTGGGGGAGGAAGTGGGGGGCCTTCCTCCCTCTCCGTGCAGCAGGGGAAGGACCGAGAGCCGAGGCCCCTGCCACTGGTGGAAGACCGTTGGGGTGTGGAGATTCCCCCCCGGCAGCTCATGGAGGAGCCCGTGCTGAAAGTGGTCCTTACATGAAGGAGGCTGTGACCCCGTGGGAGGCCCAAGGATGGAGCAGAGTCCTGCAGGAGACTCTGATGGAGCAAGTTTTTCCTGGGTAGGACTTGTGGCCCTGATGGGGGACCCACTTTGGTACAGCTCAGCCCATGAATGACTGCAACCCCTTGGGAGAGTGACCCACGGGAGAGGTCCATCAAGGACTGTCTCCCTTGGGAAGGGACCCCATTGCAGCAAGGGAAGAATTCAGAGCCATGGTTCCCCCTCCGCCACCACAGCCCGTGGTGAAGACTATGGTGGTGTAGGTGTCTCCCTGCAAGCCATAAAGGACCATCAGGGTGCAGGGACCCCCTGCATCCCCATGAAGAAGGGACTCCCAGGACAGTGAACTGGGAAGAGCTGCTGTCCAAGAGATAGACTCATTTAACAGCAGCAGAAGCAACAACTGACTATGACCCCCCTCCCTTTCCCATCCCCCTGCACTGCTGGGGGGAGGAGGGAGAACTTGGAAGAAAGTAGGGGGAGGGGGGAAAGGTGTTTTATTTCTTACTCTTTATCTTGTTAGCAATAAATTTAAGTATTATCCCCAGTCTGACTTGGTTTTGTCTGTCAGCAAGTGCCTTCTCTCAGTCCTTATCTCTACTCATGAAATTCCCTTGCTGTTTTTTTCCCTCCTCTGCCCAGCTGCAGAGGGAGGGTGAGAGAGAGGCTTTTAGTGGGTACCTGATGTCTGGCCAGGGCCAAAATGCTACATTTTTGAAGTATATATTAGGGAGATTGTATTATTAATTCACAGGATATTCACAAAATATTCTGAGTTGGAAGGGACCCACAAGAATCATTAAGTCCAACTCTTAAGTGGATGGACCATGTGGGGATCAAACCCTGGACCTTGGTGTTATCAGCAACATGCTCTAACCAACTGAGATAGTCTCAGGGTTGGAACAGATAGCAGTTATTTTTGTCTTTTTTATGAGTTAATATTTTTATTACAATTATAAAGTAAGACATTCTCAGTAACTCTTTCAAAAGGAACAACTCATTTGTTTCAGGTACTGAAAGTCACAATTTCTAGTGGAAAATAACAATAAATTTACCAATAAAAATATGATAAAAAACCCCATAAGGTTTGCAGTAAATTAGTTGTGATATATTTAAAGAAAGTACTTTACTACCTATATGCTTGATATAAAACAGTTACTTCTAAACCAAATCCAGTTTTCAAAAAATTAGGGCAAGCTTTATTTATTTAGAGGTGTTTTTTTCAGTATAATTCATAAAAAAAAAACTTTTCAATATTTTTTTACTGCAGCATACCATAACAATTTTAGTTTTCCTCCCTGTTCAGAACTCTCAGGAATATATCTGATTGTGCTAATGGAGTTAGATAAAATGGAAAGCATGCAGTTTTGGCAATTAATCTTTAAAATTCCTGCTTGAAATGTTATCAGTAATAGGTACTTTTATGGCTAATGGTATTCCCATTATTCTCCATTTATGGTTCCATTGAAATAGTAATCTTTGGGTTTTTTTCTGTAACGGAAACAATAGTGCTTATTACATTTTGTCTGCTCCAGAGAAGAGCAATTCTCTGATACGAGCTAGTTCAGATGCAAGTTCTTTTCTTTATAGAGGCTTGATTTTAGGATAATTTAGTATTAGAATTATTTTTTTTTTTTGAAGATTATTCAATCAGCTCTTCTTCATATTGAACTATAACTCCAGAAGTAAAAAGTAAAAGATAATAAGCACATGAAAGCATGGGGGGAAAAAAAAAAAACCAAAAAAACAAAAAAAGAAGATGAAAATAGCATCCACAGATTGGCATTCCAGCCATTGAATGGCACATGTATGATGTTTAAAAAACTGTGAGGTGGAGGACATTTCAGTTGTGCTGCTGTTGTGTCTGGAAGAAGCTCCTTTTCCCTACATGCTGTGTCATGTTCAACAACAACTCCGAAACAGTACATACTGCAAGTAATGAGACTCACAACTCACACTTCATGGTAAGTAATCACAACTCGCTTCATGGAGCTTAAGTCTTACTTTGCATCTGTGCAAAGATGGTTTTCAGCCTAAATTGATAGGAAGCCAAAAAACCTGATAAGAGGTGGACAAAATATTTTCATTTTACTACTTATCAACTTTTATTCTATGACAACAATTATGTGCTGTGTTTGACGGAATCTTTCAAATACATTTTGAAAGCTATTTAAAGTTGAACATTAATTTAAAAAAATCTCCTCCTGAGTAGGAAAACCCTTAAAACATACTGAGTTAAAATTAATCTTTTATCTCTGAACCAAGTATCCATGTAAGTGGCTTTCCATTTAAAAATGACATAATCTGTCCTCAAAGCAATAAAATCAGGAATTGCTCCAATTCCTTTCTGCTGTTGTTGCAAATTCTAACTAGAATCAGAATCTAAACATAATAAAAACAATGATAATATATTCCAGGAACACAAACCCCAGCCTTGATCTATGAAACACTCAGAAAGAAGTAGATTAACACAGACATGAGTCAGAGGTCCTGAATATGTTTTTGATAAATTCCTTCTTGAACTGACTAGATGAATTTTATGCTTTATTTGTGTGAATCTATAAGAAACTCTCCAAACTCTTTTTTATTCATCTATTATCATTTAGTATTCAAAAAAGATGTTTGGAAGAAAACTCACAAATTATAACAGAAAGACTAGGTACTAAAACTGAGATAATTTTATATGATTAGTTTGAAATTCAGAGGATGATATTGTTACACATACACATCAATCTTTCCTGAAAATGTTCACCTGTGCAGAGCTACATACAACATTGGACAGGTTGAACTGCATTTCTGCTGTTAACACTGAGAGCAGCCTAGGAATTTGGGTAGGTACCCTGCTGCCTCACGAGACTCACTGTGAAATAAAATTAACCACATCATCAACAGAGGGAATTTAACCTCAAATGCATGTGTCATACCCTTAGGGATATGTTCATATATTCTGGGTTTATTTACTCCCTGCAAGAGCAAGTATACAGAATACAAGATAAAAACCACAATTAGTCATAGCTAAGGCGATGCAACTGTACAAGGTTTTAGTTATAACAAAAAATACTTTTGCTTTTTTCTTTTCAATATGAAACAGTGAATGAAAGAATATAATGGATTCACTTTCATCTAGGTTTCTTGCTTCTTTTTTTACCAAAGCTCACTTTGAGGTGTAAGAATTCTTTTCCAGCAGATTCATTTTTATTCAGTAACACCTTTCCAACCATACAGCATGGAAGTTATGCAATACTCTACAGACCTTCCTCCCTTTTTTATACTTATTAAGTGTTACTTAGAAATATTTATCTAAAAGCAAAAGAAGAAAGTATATACAAATTTTGTAATGTACTCAGAGAACACACACTTGTGTCAAGAGCTAGAAACAGCATTTTATGAGAATCTAACGTCCTAACTACTACGTTATAAAACTATCCTCTTTCTGTTTTAAAGATATTTCAACTTCAGAAATTTATTTATCTATGCTTCTGATTTATTAAGTATTAGATCATCCTAAATAATTGTGCTGTTATAACACATATGCTAAACCATATATATCAAATCCCAATCTCACAAAAACAGATCAGTCTCATACTGGGTTTATCCTAGTTATGAAGCTGAAACAGAAAGCACTGAAACAATGAAGCTACTTCAGTAGACACAGATTAAATTTGAAATCACTAATACAGGTCTCGTTGCCAAGAGATGTTTTGGAGACCATAATAGAAATGTGTTCAAATTCACAGGAGCAACAATATCAGTGACTACTAATATGATGGACCTTTTTCATAGAAACCTAACAGTGTATAAAGTGAAGAAGTTGTGACAATATATGAGGAAGATCCCTTTGTCCATGCTTTTTACTTATATTCATCCATAATCACTAGCTGCTTGTCACTGCTAGAGATACAGTAGTTGACTATACGTAATGTTGGCAAGTCTTACACTGTATTCCTACTCCTGCGTTTATGTCATGTTGTTTTGTCACAAATGTTATTCAGCAAAATCCTTGTTTTAGGCACTTGGTCCATAATGATAAAATCTTTCATTGCAGGAAGACATTTTAATTTTAATTTCAAAGGGTATTTCCGTGCCAAAGGAGGAGAGATAGCCCCATATACTTTTAACTTCTATATGAGAGACCATCATAGGGACACTTAGATGTTAACCAATTTTAGGTCTTCCCCGGGTTAATAAGTTTTCATGTCTCCAGTGTTTCAGAGATGCCTGAAGGAAGCCCATTACACAAGACAGACACGATGAAACCACATTTTAACTTTGCAGGGAGGGATACATTCACAGGGAATCAGACAGATCCCTAGAATCAGTCAAGGGATATGTTCTGTTTTTTCCTGAAAAACACTTTTCAGTGCTCATCAACAACATTGAAAAGTTACTCATAATCCAACTCTATAAAAATAGGATTATTACTCCATAGAAATTGTCAGTCTTAGATATTCTGTTATCAGTAGGTGTTATTATTATTAAAGTATCCAAAGTTTCCAGAATAAATCCACAGATTTTGCAAGCAACACATAACAGTTAATATCACCACTGCAATACTCAACCTATATGCTTCACAACGGACATCCAATGATGCTCCTAAAATGTCCTGTTATAGACAGTAAGTAACAACATTATTTGCAGTTACCAGACTATACTGTCAGAGCTGTCAGCAGTTAATATCAAATTAGATTTGACAATCAGTATTTCAACTGCAAAATGATCTTTGGTAATTAATGTAATTAACAGTCTGAAACACAGAGAACAACGTATTAGCGCCATGAGCATATTGTTTGCTCAGACGAAGCATTTTCACAATGCTGTTTAACTGATGTGACTTTTCAGTTACACTACAATTACCATATCATGTAACTGATAGAGTAGAGAGAGGAAAAAATATGTCTAAACTACTAATTTTTTTAAGGACAAAAGTTTAATTAATAGTCATAAAAACTCCCTGCTCAATAATGTGAAGAGCAACTCACAAATGTTGAGGATCTATATCTAAAACTTTCCTATTTCAACATGGAAATACCAAAGCTTGATTACTGCTGCCAAACATGCAACTTATACAGAACATTGCCATAAGCCTACTTGTAGAAAGTAAACTCACAGAACTGGCAAGACTAAACGTCCTGTTGGACAAAGAACACTCCCAAAAGAAAAGTTCTTTTGACAGCGCAGTCCAAAGGAAGGAGAATTCTAATATACTTGTATAAATCTGACTAAAAAGCCAAACTAAAAGTTGCTGCTGTCTCATTGCTAGTCAGCACCAACTCCCAGAAATATGGTAATGTACAAATTTCATGGAATGTCTAAAAAAAATAAATTCTGTATCTCTATAACACATTGTTCTTGTTTCCTCAAGAAAGGAATATGAAGTGCTAGCATAATCATATGAAGAACATAAGTAAGATTTGCTTCTACAGAGGTCTTCAGCAAACTTTCAAAATACTGTGCTTGCAATCAGAGGACCATTTGCTCCACAAATCATCACAAGGAGTAAGTCCGTCACTGCCACAAAGCACTAAACCTCTACAGTTCAGGATGAAGGAGGTATCACTGGAGTACCAGGATTTTATCATGAGAGAGGAGACAACATGATCAAATGCAATCTATTAGTTCTGACTAAGACATAACTTTCTTTTCAGGCAAAGGTCATGCATTGGCAGTCTGTCAGGAAAAAAAAAAAAAAGGAAAATTACCAAACAGAATGGAAAACTCTTCTTCTGTAGAGCAGTTTTCAATATTGCTGTTTCAGTGGTTCCTGAAAAGCATAAATACTTTTTCTAAGCATGGATAAAAAAGCAACATTTATGTAAAAAAAAAAGTTTGCTTTTTTTTTTCCCTCCCTTTTCTTCAGTTATTTTGGATGGTGTAGAAAACACAGATGTTCACAAAAAATCCAGAAAAATCCAATCAAATAAACACATAAATACCTTTTTTTTGAAAAGGAGCTATGAACACTCTAGGTGCTTTTCATTAAATTTTAGAGAATATATAAGCTTTTATTCTAAATCCAAGTGCATTATAGAAAGTAAGAGTATCTTCAGGGTGGATTATGCACAGATTCTTTCAGAATTTTGGGGATTTGTGTTGCTTTCAAAGTGTAATTCTGTCGGCATGAGAGTCTAAATAGCTACCAAACTATGTCAACAGCAACTGAAGATGACACTGACATGTTAAAATAGGACACTATTAATTTCATGGAGCCCTGAATTTCACAATATTTGCCTTTATAGAAGTAATCCTGCATACTACTACAGTATACCATCACTCTGCATCGGGCTTCTAGATGGCCTTCGTTGTCTTCAAATTCCATTACTATGAACAAGAAAGTGAAATAAGGTATCCAAGCAGCTATCTTCTTACAGCTCTACAGTGTGTACCCTGGTGCCCCTCACTGATCACTCAGCCCTCAGCATCAAACCCAATTTGTCCTCATTTCACGCAGCAGGAAGGTAGGAGGCTGCACTTGAGCAACTTACAGCTACATCTTAATTTCCTTGCAGTGGTTATTCCTTATCACAGCCCTCCATGCTACTGACCTGTCTCACTCAGTGCGGAGACTCTTTCTGTGTACCCAACTGTTTCTGTGTATTGATGATGATGAGTTCAACTGCCTGGGTCTCTATTCTGAAGGTAAATTTCATTTAGAGATGAAACATATTGCTGGTTTGAATGAAAAGGTAAGAAAAGAACATTTTAAAGCTATTTTGAACTACATGAATTGAAAAAAAAAGGAGCACTTCATGTGAGGCAGGATAGCAAGACAGTGATGACATAAAATGGTTGATACCTGGGAGACAGTTGGTTTTAGTAACTTCAGTTTGATCATGTATTGCAGAAAGCAAAAATTTGAATAAAAAATTAAATTAAAGCCAACGACCAACAAACTGTTTTTAGTTTTCCAGAAAGACTGGGATGTTTGCAACAACAGCAAGATGAAATACCCTACAGGAATCGGAGAGCCAAACCACTAAATTGGCTTTCCTCAATGCTGTCAGAAGCTGATTTTCATCTCTTCATTTTGCTGATAAAGAAAAGTTAGAAATGCCTATTAAGGTCCACCCACAACTTGGAAAACAAGGCAATTTGAAACTCTGAACTCAGTGATTTTTCTTCCTATCACAAGTGATCTATAAGTTTCATTACTCTATGATCTTTGATTCCTCAGGCAGAAGTTCTGTTACATAAAATAAGCCTCCTACAAACTGAAACAAAACCAGACATGCACAGAATTCTAAGCAAACAAAAACATCTCAACAGAAAGCCTTACTGCATTTTTTTTCTCCTTATCTGAGCTCTGCCTGTAGAGCCACTACCCACTGGCAACTTGCCAGCAGGTGCTATATTCATACAATTTGTTCATTCTCAAGTGCAAGTACTTTTCTCAAAAGCAAAACATAACAAAACAAAACCCAAGCAAAATACCCCGACTCCCAACAATGAAGAACCAAGTAATCCAGATACTTCCCTCTGGCAGCATAAGCCATTTTCTTTCCAGTGTCTGCTGCTCTGGAAGTTGTTTTTCATTGCTCCTCATATGCTTGTTTTCTTCCTGCCCTGAAGGGCAGGCACACTGATGCAACAATGCAGATGAAGGTAAAAAGCATTTCAATATTTTTCCAAAGGGAAAATCTGAAAAATAAGGCTTCTGGATTATTGAAAAGTATTTGTTGTTGTCATCATTCAAATGTCATCATGAAAAAATGGAAATATGTAACAACTCAAGATTAGTTGTTTATTACTAATGACCTTTAATTCACTGCGGTCTCATTCAAACGTTGCAGCCATGATTAGTAAAGTAGATCATTTATTATTCTTAGCTCTCTGGGGATAAATAAGAGGACTCAGTAGTTAGAAAAACATAGATGGGTAAGTATAATACACCATCTAATGACAGCAGAAGCACAGGTAAGCAGTGATTACTCCTACACTTGTTCTGTTTTCATAGCCATTGTCAGGTATACTGTGCAAGTCAGAGAAGAACTGGTTTTAAAGAAAAGTATGAGAAGGATAAAGGAAGTTTTGCTAGACAGGAAGACCTCTCAAAGTAAACATATTACAGGGTTTAGTGTTTTCTTTTTTTGTTTTGTTTAAAGTACAGCCTGTTGTAACATAAAGCAGTTCATGACCACAGGAAACAACAAGTACATCTAGAACACCCATTGACCGTATCCTGAGGTAGCTCTAAAATCCAAGACTTTTATTTCAAAAGGGAGAATAAGGCACAAATTAAAAAAAAAAAAAAAAGGAGAATCCAAACTTCATATTTGTAATCAGCACAAAAATGAAACAGCTTCAGAAATTAACAGGGGTTGAGACAATAAATTGTCCTGCAAGGGACTCCAGCTTGAAACAGTTGTCTGCCTGTTTTGGTAGGCCAATTTGAACAATCATTTCCATAACTGTGAGAATTTCTTAATCACTAGAATATTAAGTTACTTCTTTTTCCTGATTATTGCTCAGTATAATTATTATAATGCTATACAAAATTAAAAGGCCAAAAGCAAGAACAGTTTGATGGAAAGAGCACACAATATTAAAACAAGATTATTAAGAAAAAATCATTGACGAACTGTTGAAAAAACCCAGGTTCTAATCCTCATTGTCTCTGACTCAGAGTGAAAAACTGGAAACTATGTCTCTGAAATTCTTGCATTAATTACTGGCTGGTTCTGTGTGTGTGTTATTTCAATCCAGAACCTAAAATATATTTCAAAAAAACCCAGATTTTATCTCTACTCTTTTTCATACTTCTAAATAGCTTTTTACATCTAGTAATTTTATCTACCTTTTGCCCCCAAATTTTCCTACCGAAGACAGGGTAAAAGGAGAAAAAAGAAAACAAAGACACCCACCACATTTAATTACAACCTAAACCCCCAAATGTTTGTGTTTTTTCAAAGACCAAATTTAAACAAGACTTTTTGCAATAAAATAAAACTGTTAATTCCAAATATCCAAATGTTCATCTGAAAATAGTAAAGCCCCACCCAATAAACCGTTTCCTATTACTTACTCTAACATAGCACTGAATTGAAGCGCAATATCTGTACTGCAGAAATAGCAATCTAGAAATAAATTATTACTATATGACATTCTCTTCCAACTGATATGCAGGAAGGAAAAGGGAACCTGGACACATGAAGCAAATTAGAATTCTGTCCCTGTATTCGGGTTGATCATGAATTCTTCACAGAACTTAGTATAAAGTCCAGAGTTAACTCCTGACTTTAGCTGAAGCTGAAATCAACTGAATTTGTGGTTCAGTACAACTTGTTTGAAGGTGGCATTCTCCTGGTCCTCTTCTCAAACTCTTGAGAACTTTTTCTTTTAACCCTATTATTATCGTATTTTCATGAGGCAGTAAAAATGTCAGTAATCAGTCAGAGCAATATAGAATTATGATACCAATTCCAACTCTCTAATTAAAAAAAGAAATTGCTTTTGCTGTCTGTCAAAAGCTTCATGAACACTTTATTCAGGCTTGACATATTCATTGTGAATATACTGCTCTTTTTATTACTATACTGTAAAACTGGCCAACAAAATCTTTTTGTAATTGTATTTAAATCCTAACATCACAAAATGGTTTTAAAGGCTTACATTCATATTTTAAATTAGAATTATTTGAAGCTCTGAATAAAATCCTTTGAAGTCCAATAAAATAAACTCTTCTGGTATTACTTTTATGGAGCAAAGAAAAAAACATTTTACATTTTTTGTTGTATTTAATAAAATGCAGTTATGCAAAGAATAGACTGGAATAATACTGCATTGTTACATTGTGAAGCACCTACATTATTCAATTTACATTTGGAAAATTAATTCAGAACATAGCACAGTCTCAGAGATATATGATAAAATAGTAAAGGTAATATTTCCAAACGTTCATACATAAGAATAACTTTCCTTGTGCAAATAGCATGTATATATGCGTGGTAAAAGCAGTTCATGGTCCACAGAGACAAAGTAATCTTTTGTAAAGTGAGAGCAGCTAACCGTAGAAATAAGCAAAACCAAGTCCAATTGAAGACAGCTGGGCAGGACAGAGTTGGAGAATGAGAGAAAGTGCAAATGGACAAGTTCATCTAGAGGGCATTATAAGGCCAGCATATCTAGCACTTTGGAGAAGCTGACAAATCTCACAGCAGTGGAAACTGAGCTGTTGGTAGAGCTGTTTCACCAGAAGACAGTCAGGTGTGCACTGCTACATCAAAGGTAACCCCCCAGAGGTTAACTTTCCTCCATTTCTTAAAAGTAATTTCTTATTTGTCTGCCACTCTACTACTTAATGAAAGTGAAGAACAAGATACACAAAGATCAAGCTGTACATGAAGTGATGTCAAACCCGGTGGTGAAACTGGAAGAAATGAGATTTTTCACAGATTTTCAAATAAATAGTATTAAGATTGAAGCATACCCCATTTGCACTGCTGCACCCCTCCATCCTAGAGCCCAGCATGTCAGACAGTGCTGGATGAAGTGACTGCAGTCTGCAAACCTGCTGTGCTGGCACGCCTCAGTGACCCCGGTGCTGCACTGCACACATCAGCACGTCCATGAGGTGAGTTGTTGGCTCAAAGCAGTCCCATAAAATGAGTATTTCTCAACTGTACATTCATGCTCTGGCATCTTACATGTCTCAGAAGGTGATACAAATGCAACACATGAATGCACAGTGATCCATGGGTCTTGCTGTCCCAATGGTCAGGTGCTCATCTGCCATGTGGCCATGAACGCAGAAGAAAGCGAACAGACAGCATTTACTAAGTGTGTGGTGGCTTGTTTTTTTTCACAGCAGGAAGCACTTAACTTCAACTCTGGTCATGAGGACCCAAAAAAAAAAAAAAAAGGGTGCCTCAAAAGTTGGAGACTGTATAATTGTATCCATTAAAGTATTTTTATCCTCCTCAGTGCAACCTCTATCACTAAACAAAACCAACTAATGAGATTCCCCGTATATCTTTAAGTTAGATAAATTAATGATAAGCAGGTAGCAAATCTTTGTAAAATCAATTAATTAGAGAGATATTTGATAAATTTATCTCTTGGGCTTTTAATCAAGTGTAAACATGAAATTCACTAAATCTCAATTTAATGTTCACAGTCATCCTTGTACCTTATGGCACAAGGTAAATGCTGGATCTTTTCAAATTTAGGTATCTGACAGACTCCAAAACAAGAAAAAAACCTGATAATATGATGAAGAATTCTTAAAATACAAAATATATCTTCCTTTTCTTTTTTCATTATAGTGTGTTGAAATCTCACTCCTAGATTTTCTGTTGTGACAACTAAGTTGTCAGTTAAGGAATAAAAACCAGCTAATTCTCTTAAAAATATCAATATCCTTTTCCATCTGTATAAGACTAGAGCAAGTAATAACTACTGTCAGATGCGGGGTCTGGTTTAGAGGGCATTTTTAATTCTGTTTATAAGAACTTCAATCTATTAATAAACCAACAGAGCAACAACCAATTTCATGTAAGATACTGCCTAGTTCACTCAGTAGCAGCAGCAGTTCTAATGCTTATTTCCATAAAAGCTGGGATGTGAGACCTGCAATATAGGAAAGATCAATAATGCATATAGTACTGTGAAAATTAATAGTACAGGATGGTTTCAGAAGGTAATGCTTGGGAGGAGCCCATAATGCATCTAACAGCCACACATAGTTCTACAGCTGTAATCTCTTCCAGATATCAGTGATGCATGAATTTACCACTCTCCTCACAAAGACTGGCAGAGCCTTTTTTGTTTTAGCTCATGTACATGTCCTCATATAAATATCTACTTAGAAATTTACTGGGTGTTATTACCTGTGCTGGTGACTCACCCAGACTATTTTACATGCTACCTAACAAAATATTTTCATTCACTTGAAATGTGATACAGTTATTGGAAAGTACCCTATCTATAAAGTGTAAAAAAGGGGGGTTGTTTTGTGGAGTTTTTTTTGGTAATACATGACCTTCTGAATCACAGCTACAACCTCTACTCCATTGCCAAAACTGTCTCTGGGCAAGTACCATTTTAATGAACAAATTAGCTTCCATATCTGAATATATGAAATAAATATTAAGATCTTTTCATCTGCAAAATATAATCATCTTTTGTAGGGCAGACCTCAGTATCTCCTGGTATTCAGTGCTAACAAACTGACAAATCTGAAACTGTCTTGGCAGATGGGGAGAAATTATTGGAAACTTTGGTTACACAACCTTTCAAGATCAAATGATGAGTTATCTCTTTCATACTTCCCTGTATTGTGCAATTTAGAAATTGAGCAATTAACTGTAAGTAGATATTCATTATGATTCTCCAGTAATTTATATATGGAGTAACTTTTCAGAAAGTTATACATATCAGTTTTGACACTTTGATCATAAATCTTTTTCATATTTTCTCCACACTTTCACTGCTTTCTTGAAATTTTTCAACTATGTTTCAACATAAAAAAGTCTCTAATATTTTGATACATTTGTTGGAAGCTTCAGTGATGTGAAAGTAAAATATGCTCTTTTTCAGCCAAGTCTGTTATATTTTTTGGAACTAAAAGAGGTGTTAACATACTGTTGGTAATATACAAAGCCATTTCTCTCATATCCAGAACCACCAGAAGGTATTTCTTTCATAGGTGAATGTCAGCAAACAAAACTAGTCGATTTTTCCACCTTAATCCAAAGTCTGTTTCAGTGACCAGGATCACATTGTCACATGGTTTAATTGTGACTTATATCTTATTTTCTTCATTTTAATGTTTCTTAGAAACAACTACAACTTTCATCAGTTTTCATCTTTAAGGACTCGCCAGAAATTTGTATTACTTAATTCTGTATTAGGTTTCACAATGCTGACTTCTTCTGGAAGAGCACAGAAAAATCCTTACAGAAGCTATTGTCTTCTTAACTGATCCATGCACATTCTTTTTTCTGCTTTTGTTATGGTTTGTTTTGTTTTTCTTTTTTTAAAGCAAAGTTTCTCATTGCTACATTTTAAGAGATCAAAGTAGATAAAAGAGAGGGAAAGCAGATGGAAAGGAAGATGGGGAAGGAATGGTCACATGGAAATAAAACTTAATCAAATGAAAAGGCTCAACTTTAGTTTAGGATAACAGTGCTGAACATCTT
This sequence comes from Oxyruncus cristatus, assembly GCA_013399855.1. Taxonomy (NCBI): domain Eukaryota; kingdom Metazoa; phylum Chordata; class Aves; order Passeriformes; family Cotingidae; genus Oxyruncus; species Oxyruncus cristatus. The sequence continues at coordinate 476,172 of VXAY01001838.1, forward strand.
TTATGTGTAGGATAATACAAAGCATTTTGTGTGTTTGTATTCCATCACACAAATACTTCTCTGTGCAAAACATGAAGTGTAAAATAAACAGCCTGATCATAAAAAGCAATCCTAATTACTATTCTTCTAGATGGAATAAATATAATGAAAAATGTACTTCAAATTAAATTTTCATTTCATTTAAGGTTTGAAAACATTTCTCCTTGAAGTTTATGATGACACAAAGGAATCTTTGGTTTTAAAGCTACTTTGTAAGCACTATTTGAGGTCTGGGATACAAGGTGATCTAAACATCAAGTCATTCTTGAAAAAGAGCAAAGTAACTCACACTAATTTATTCAAAAGTCCTTCAGAACTGGTAAAAAAATGATAGTACCTTCCTCCATTATTCCTAGTTCTTTACATCATGGCCTAGCCCTTTCAGTTTACAAGCAATGCGCCCGGTTTAGGGAATGAATCAATCTCCACCAATTTTGGAGAGAGTCCTTCAACTCACTCATTCTTTGATACTTTCAACAAGTCTTAAGCTCAAAGGAATCTCACTTCTTTTCTCAGTTCTACTCTATGGCTTTAACCCTCTTCTACAAAAAGAACCCAGAAAACATTCAGATCACGTAACAGTGATACAGGGTAGCATCCTTCTTCATTGATATGCTACTGAGCCTGAAAGAAATTTAAAAGGACTCTGATAAGACCTTCACCTAGAAAATTCCAGGGTCTGATATGAAGAGTTGACTTGCTACCCACATTTAAAATTCCACTCATGTACATGCTATTCATGGAGTGTAGTGTCCTTACGTAGAAGAATATTTGATGATTACATATGTATTAATCTTCCAAACCTTTTTTTTCTCCTAGCATGCCTTGTCCTTCTGAGGCAAAATAAGGCACTCAGAGGAAAAAATGCATTTTTAGAGAAAAAGAGTAAAACATGAAACACTGCCACGATTTTATTTGAGATGTAAAAATTTCTTGGTTTTGGGAATACTAAATTACAACCTTCTCTCTCTTGGTTTTTTTGTGTTTGTGTTTTTGGGTTTTTTGTGTGGGTTTTTTGGATTTTTTTTTGTTTGGTTGGGTTTTTTGTTTGTTTGGTTTTTTGTTTGTTTTTTGTTTGTTTGTTTGTTTGTTGTTTGGTTTTTTTGCATATTGTGAATTGCATATTTTGTTAAAAAGAAGTTACTGCAGACATAATCATGTGCCAAAAATATCTTTCAATCAACAGTTACTGTGCTCACTGTCACTCTTCAAAGATTTGATTATCAATATAGCTTTCTCTTATTTGTGCAATGGATGAATGAAGTAGGGATTATCTTCAAAAATAGAAGACATCAAACAGAATTAAAGAATTTAGCAACCATCTCAGATATCAGAGAGAAAAGTATTGTTTCAGCAGATCCTGGGTCTGGGATGAAAGGAAAATGTCAGAATGTATTCCTCAATTGACTAATAGAAGAAAACAACAAAATCACCTAGCACTTCAATTTTTCCATCTTCTCATATATAAAGTCTCACACTTATGTTCTCATTTAAAAAAATCTACTTAATGAGTTCTTACTTTTTCTTCTTTCCAACTCACACAAGTTTTGACGGTATTTAGGGTTCTGTAGCATTTCCGAGATACATCTGATACAACCCCATTTTTGACATTAGTGTTGTCCAAATTATTTCTGCCTTTCCAAAAGCCAACAGGCCAGATATTCTCACCTCACTATGCCCTGTCTCATTTACATTCACATTTTCTTGCTATTGATTTTATATTCTTCTGTGTAGCTGGGACTTGAAGAGCTTCTTTCATAATATTTTTGCTCCTCAACAATAAGAACTGACAGTTAAATGAAATGTAACTCTTGCAGGGTTGGAATTATGGCAAGAGATTTTTATGCTGCTTGCTACAGTATTAAGAAAGACAACTACAGAAGGAAAACATGGCCCATTTTTAAAGTGTTTACCTTAATTGTAAAGAGCAAAACGTTTCAAAACAAGCTTTATTACACTATACTGCTACTAATATAGTTGCATATGACATTATTGTATAGTGTGTGTACAGGGCAAGTCTGTTACAGGACTTTGTATGCAAAGTAACTTTTTGAAATACAGTAGAGTGCAACATTTGTTACATTAGGAAAATTAATATTCTCTAATGGATGATTAGGTAGTAAGACCAGATTACTTAGTAACAGTTAATATCCCTGTAGTATTCACATCAAATTTTAAAACAACAGAAAAATTAAAAAAAAAAAGAAGGAATTTGCATGTTAAAATAGTCATTAAATAGCATTTACAGTAATCATAGAAAGAGATAATGGTTTGGCTTGGAAAGGA